>APFE031041449.1:94998-114038 GCA_000404065.3 Pinus taeda
TTCAATTAATTACATATATTTGCAATCCACGACCAGTTGGAGGCAACTACCCCCAGGACATCTAAGCTGCCACTTGTGGTAGGTTGCAACTTGATTGAGGCACCAACCTCAAAATAATGCAAGTAGTTTCTCATTGTAGGCTACATTCTTATCAAGGCTCCAACTTCGATGATGAGCGAGCTTCAACCTAATTGAGGCTCCAACCTCGGTGGAGGCACCAACCTCCTTCTCAAACTTCCTTGTGGACCTCTACACCATATCATTTTCAAGTTGGATCATCAGTCATCATATATCATTGAATCATAAGTATTTTCATCACCTGTAGCTTGTAATCTTTATCACTGCATAGTCCACGATCATTTTCACAACCTGCAACCAGTACCACTACAACAACCTACAACCATTGTCATTGTCATTGTAATAACCTGCAACTATCCTTGTTGCAACCACTATCATAAATATTGCCACAAACTGTCATATAAACAACCATCATTGGTTGTCATGTTGTTTCCCATACTTAGCTTCTACCAATTCATCAACTTGGTCACTTAACTCGCCTCTTAAAGCATGTTTTCTCTGTGCATTCAAGAACCACTACAACTTACTCATAGACCCTCAAAACATACACATGAGAATCTGGCCATCAAATAAGTGTCAAATGGACATCTCACACCTTTGGTTACATCCATCTCTAAGCCTTGGTTACCGAGCTTCTTCTGGATCTCAATTTGGACCGATAATGAGCCCAAAAACACAAAATAACCATATAAAATTATTATATAGCATATTAACCATTCTACAGAATATCACTTTCTAGGTGTTGTTCTACAAATTGATCAATCGCTAGCATTGGTGCTACAAAATACCAGTAGGATAATGTTAACTATGTGGCAAAATGTCAATCATATGTAAAATAAAAATCACGAACCAAACTTATTAGTTAGCAAAGGTGAATCAAAGACCTTGTCAATATCAACTTGACCCACTACTAGTCGCATTGTCCAATTCCACTTAGTATGGTAGCCAATATAATCACATATGATTTGAATTGAGTGGCTTCAATGTTATGTGGGACAGGCTCACAAATTATCCACGTATGGTTCAAGTGACAAGTTTACATGACCATCCATGACTCAATTGTAATCCTCATCCAAGTTTGGCACGGACTCCACATTCAGGAGTCTTGTATCCATGTCATATGTGGTCATTCCACGTCCTTCAACCCTAACCAATGCCACACCTCAGCTCCATGGTAATACTTGGTTAATCCACATCTCTTGACATTTAATATTGACGCACCTTTGCTCCAAGGTAATGTGTGGTCAATCCACGTCCTTAAACATTGGACAACATTGTATCATGGTAATGTGTGGTCAATCCATGTCCCTTAATACTAATCAACCTTGACACACGATAATGTTATCGGCTACAAAATAATGGAGCCAAATCCATAAGCCATTGAACCAAAATTATCCACCAATGAAACCATAATAAACACCAAAATTGAGCTTTTGAGTTTCTTACCTTACTTTTAACCATCTCATAATAGTCTTTGTTTTTTTTTTTTGTATTTAGCCTTTGGCTGAAGGATGTATTTATAGTTTTGTTCACGACTTGGGGCTCAACGAAGATTACCTATAATAGCATTTTTAATGGAATTATAACCAAACTCATGAATGGTTGACCTGATCATATGATCATGTTTAATATTTTTCTATGTGACGATGCCTTGTCGGTTAATAATCTTTGGCTCGAACTAACCATGTGACCACCCCACGTGACCTTGTTCTAGGGGTCATTGGTCATTTACTTGATGACATTATCATGAGATCATCGAGCCATGTGGAAGCCCATGAAGGGTGCAATGTGTTTTTTGGCCCTTTAGCCAATCACAATCTGCCAAATAAGCTTGCCACATGGCAACCTCTATCTAGGTCATGTGTCCTTCTGTTATGTGGAATCTATGACTGCAAATAGAAGTATCTTCCCTAGGCCCGTGGACTGACCTAGAACAACAAAAAGACAAAGGCACTAATGTTTTCCTTAAATTAAATAAATAACAAGATGAAGCCTACCTGGAATCCGCCGTATGCTTCGCTCCTTCCTTGGCTTGGATGTTCTAATCCTAGCTCCAATCGCTATTATTAGAACCTGCACACTCAGATAACACAAGCTAATGATCCACAAAATCTATGTAACATCATCTAATCACTTTGTTCAATATATCAACATGGTATTGAAATACATGAAACCATAACATCATATACAGGAAGACAAAGAACTCTTTGCATTAATAGAAATGGAGTGAGCTACAATCAAAAATAGATGTTGATCCTATAAAAGAGCTCCTCCAAGTTGACTTGTCCTTTCCTTGTCACAAAGTGCACCTCTAATCACCCTAATGCATGGGAAGATATCTCTTACATCATCAGCATAAGGGTAGAATCACTCTCCAAAAGCTAACCCCTTGCCTATGGACGGCAGTAAATATATAGGTGAAAGAGGTATTTCATGAATTCTTATCCTTTTACCAATTAGTACTTGAGATCTACTCTTGATGGGAGCATGATATCAAAGGATAAGGGATGAAAAATCCAAGGTAGGATAGTATAGGATTCAAGACTTTTATCTAAGTTAAATGGTTATAACAGATCATGGAAGCTTCTAAAAGAAGAGGCTTCGAGATTCTCTCTCTTTTTCCCGGATTTCTAGAACCAACACAAGTGCACAGTGGAGCAACCTATAGGTGATTAATGCAAACCATAGTGGAGCAACATGGTTGTCATCATTGTCCAGTAGGAGGCCAGGGAGATTAGTCCTTAAAATGACTGAAACAAGGTGTTTACTCAGGGATAAGAATGAGTCATGATTAGGGATTTATGCTATGGTGATGAGAAGGAGGTGAAAGGATGTTGATTGATCTAGTTGAAGGCCTATTGTCTAGATGTGACAAAATGGCCTATAACACCTTACAGGTTGTGCTTGTTTCCATGTCATGTCCTTCGGTTGGTTAACATGTGGCCAGGCTACCATGTTAATGCCACTGCAGAGAGGGATGACATGTCGGCCATGTTATCATATATCAACTAATAGTTCATATATCAATTGATCAATAATGTAGTATTTTACAAAATTGGAAAATGCAATAAAGCAAGAGACTAATTTTATTTACATGAATAAGAGGTCCATCATTATACAAAGTGGAACAACGTAAAGTTCTACAATAATCGCATTGCAACCAATATGTAATTGTTACAATTATTGGAAACCTATCGATATCCAATTGGGACAATATATCCAACACACGAAACAAAAGCTAATATATAATTACTACACTTATGGGTAACATGTCCTCATGAAATTGGGATAATATGTCAAGTACATTAACCAAAATTTATGATTTCATAGAAAAATATCTCAAAACATACAACTTTTTTCCTTGAAGAAATATCTTTATATTCCACATGAGGAATATATATGTTTCAATCCTCAAGGGACTCTTGCACAATAAGGCTAGAAGCAATTAAAAGGATGTACTCGTTATGAGCTCGACATGTCACATGCAAGATTGAACCTGGGTGGGGAAGTTAATAAAATCTCTCCCAACCACTTGAGCTACACTCAATTTATTCCAAAACACACAACCTGCAGTGACAATGAATTGTATTGATTGTGATTCATCACTTGAACTATTGTCATCACTTGATTTGCATGCATGCCACATTTATTCATTTCTTGTAGGAATATTGTACTTGGGTTATTTAACAAAATGTTCTTATTAGTCATCCTTTTTTACTTTAGGTTCTACCTCTTCATGTTCCATCTACAAACACAGAAACAAAGTGTATTAAGCATATCTATATTTACATGGCAGAATATAGATGATTGCATAA
The DNA here is from genome assembly GCA_000404065.3 of Pinus taeda. Taxonomy (NCBI): domain Eukaryota; kingdom Viridiplantae; phylum Streptophyta; class Pinopsida; order Pinales; family Pinaceae; genus Pinus; species Pinus taeda. Next base: position 98,892 of record APFE031041449.1, read on the forward strand.
AATCACGGAGCACTCCATAGTAACAAGTGTTTCATAAGAATACACATTCTTTTGAAGTCATGCTCTGTGTCGTCTCTCAAAATACCTTATGTTTGCCCCACACCATACTTTGTTTCCCACATCTTTAATAAGCCATGACAAAGCATATATATAATTAATATTAAGTCTCTTGTTCTTCTATTAATTATAAAATTAGGGAAAGTAAACATCACAGATACTTACAAATTGTTCAATTAACTCTTTATACTTCAATATATACTTACAACATATGCCTAACCCAACTTTGATAAATTCTTCAGTTGGATATTCTTTATATATTATCACATATTAGTGTTAGTTTTTGGTACCATCGGAAGTGATCTAACCTTGAAAATTGGTGGAGAGGCTAAGGCACATGAGTTCTAAAGAATAGAGAAACAGTTTGGTGAAATTCCACCCAGGTATTTTATTAAAATAATTAATATTTTTAATGGGGTTCCTAAGTCTAAACTTAAGGAAAATTAAAATATTAATGGGTATTAATCAAAATATGGGTGAGAATGATCTAGAAGGTAGATCAAGTCATGTTTTAATCTTAGTCGTTGATTAAAGACTTAATCTCGGTTGTTGAAGACTCAACAAGAAAAGTATAAAATGGAGGGTTGGGGTTCATTTTGAAACACACACACAGAAAGAGAATTGATGTGGAGTTCGATTTATGGGGCTAGGAAGCTGAGAAATTCGAACCAAGTGATCATTCTGTAGCAGAGGGGTAGTGAGAATCCGGAAGGACTTTTTGGAGAATACAAAATAGAGAGGTGGAGAGAGCTTGCAATGGCAACTCGGTAGCCGGGAGAGCTAACGTTGGGCCAATCTGGGCCCACACAATCTTGACATAAAGGCAAAAGGGCTAGCGCATAGCAGAAAAGTTGCATGTGACACAGAATCCAGAATTGTCGGGAACAACCGGGATAGCTGACGAAGAGGGCAGAAGAGGTGACACAAGGTTGACGCAGAGGGCAGAAGTGGTGATATAAGGCTGACACAAATCCTGAAAGGTTGACGCAGGGCCTACGCAAAAATAACTGAGGTTAGCCAGTCTTGTGTCGAATCAGCCGGAATTCTGTTGGGTGAAGTGAGGTAAAACTCACTTAGATTTTCTGCCAGTAGTTTTCTCTGTAAAGGATTGCTAGATGAGCATCCTAGATTTGTATTCAGATATTTCTCCTGCATAATAATAAAACCTCGGAATTGCTACACGAATTTTCCCGCATTGGGTTTTTCTGGGGACTATTGTGTGCAAATATAAGTGTGTCCTATGTATCCTTGTTATTTTCTCTGTCTTATGTTTCATGATATCAAATATTTAATTAGTGTAGCATACAAAAGTAATTTTCTTCAGTATTCAGAAGAATAACTTGGTTAATGTATTAAAAAATCAAGTAGGTGAAGTAGATTCAGATTTGTTGCAGTAGGGGTTCCTTTGGGTCTAGGAATTTTCACAATTAGAATATATCCATGGAAAACTATAAATTAATTATTTAAATATAAAGATCACAACAAATATGAAATATTAAGTAAGGCCAAAAGAGTACTCAAAAACTCTGTGACCAATACTTTTCTTCCATGTCGTCATGTCTTAATGTGTTGAATGGGTTCCATTTTAATCTTTTCCCCGCAACAAAACAATTTAAAATTAGTATTTCATATGATAATTAAATTTGATGTACATAAACGAATAAATCAATGATTATGATTGTTCCTCTCCATCCATGTGTTCCATAGCTAAAACCCTAGAATGGTGGCCCAAGATCGATTTACAATAAGATTATTTGTCATAAAGGATATCCAACCTTCAATCACTTCTATGATGCCATTCTTGTTCCTATTTGAATGTCCAAATAAGTTGAAGAGTTGAGACGATAAATATTCAAAAAAAACACATGCACTGAGCAAGTGCTCCATGTCCTTTATATCTAATCTATAAAAAAAATAGAAGGAAGGGGTCTCTACAAAGGATTTTATCCCATAAAAGGGATGTTTTATGTACTAAAAACAAAAGAAAGTGAGCAAATTTGTGCCATAAGTTATGAGCCCAAACTTGTTTCCATGATTGGATGATGAGGAAGATTGGTGTGACCTACAGCTAGTTGATATGCCTCTTTGATCGTGAATATATTGTTCTGGTTATAACCTCATTGGACTTTGTTCTATCCCTTAAAGAGCGGGATCATTCATCTTCGAAGCTTTTCTATTAATGTGTCCAGATTAGCTTGATTGAGAGTTTGAGGCCAAATTTCCTTCTTTCTTTTTTCCCTCCACAAGGTGTGCTTCGTTTTCTAGTGCCATTAATATGATACTATCAAAAGGACTCTAGATTACATAAGATCTTGATCCAGGTGGATATTGGTGGCCACCCGCTTATTCCACTTTGACCCCCACTATTGTTTCTTTTCAATTTCCTTAACTGTAGTGCAACTTACTATTTTTGGCAGTTTTTCGGGTCCTAAACTTTCAGAGCCGTTTTGATAGACTAAAATATGATTTTAGTGAAAATGGAGAGACCTAAAATGTCCAAATAAATTCATTAGAATGTTTTCAGCCTCCTCTTTGATATCTTCGAAACGAGGTATTATGATAGCCAAACGAAGATTGTATGCCAAAGTTATGACCACGGGAAGTTGATGTACTAATTTACCCAAACAAGGCCCACAGTTTTGGTACTTCATCTCCTAGGGTTGGGTTTTTGGATGTTTAGGGTTTTCCATTGTTTCTTAATAATAAATAGACCTTTGAGCCTCATTATAACACAGTTTAGATGCATGTAGCCACCACATCTCTTCTCAGAGATAAGCTACCATCGCACGAGCTAGTTTAATTCCATTTATGTATGTAAGCATATTTCAGTTCTTTGATATTAATGAAATGAAGTTTTATTTCTATTGCATCTCTATGTTTATGTGTATATCTATATTTTGTTGCATTCTTGCATAAGTCTATATCAGCGGTATCAAAACAGTCTGTTCTTTCTCTATTTTTGTTTGCATGTCCCTAATGAGATCAGGGTATAAGGAGTTAGGGCTCGAACTAGTTGAACATTTGTAAGACCAACCTCGCAAACCTCGACGATCTCCCACGACAGAATAAAAGAAAGATGACGAGGCAGGAGATCCTTTCAAAATATTGCTCGAGGAAACCCTTGAGTGACAAAGGAACGTGATGATGGATAACTTTGCCCAGATCCTTCGACAACGACCCACATGTGACGCATCTTGATCCAGCAACCACTCTAGAGGCACCAATCCTTTAAGGTACAAGTTAACTTTGACATTCCCATATTTTAAGGGCAGATATATGTAGACGTCATAAATATATGGTTAAGTCTGTTGGAAATGTATTTTTAAGTTCGTCACTTTTTCAATCGGGAAAAGGTTACTTTTCCACTCCTCAAAGTCGACCCACATGTGAAGGAATCGTTGGAAACCTATTGTGAACAAAAGGACGAGAGGGAATCCTCATTATTTTTAGCTGCACCCACTTGGAATTCCTTCCAATATGCCATCAAGGAACAATATTACACTGTCAGTAACTATGAAGATAAATACATAAAGTGGACCACAGTGTGGAAGGGAAGGGACCAAGATGTCTCGGAGTTCACAAATGTTTTTCATACCCTTCGCACAAAGTTGGGTATCAAGGATTATCAACGGCATTTGGTACTCAAGTACCGCGATTGTCTACACAAGCACATCCAGGACAAGATGTAGTTCCTGGACATCTCCTTACTTGGCACCGCCTATCAATATGTTGTCAAGATCGAGCAAAAATTTAAACAGAAGAAGTGAGACTTTGGATTTGTGAATCCAAAGCAACGAAAAAGTGTCGCAAACCGCAGAACAAAGGACAAAGCTAAGGCAGGGCAACTCAGGAAATCCTATTGAAGCCACAAGCAAAGAACAACACCATGAAGACAAAGAAGGACACAGGGAAATGGTGTGAGTTCCATAAGAGCCCCACTTAAAACACAAGTGAGTCTGGAGCGAAGCAGTCATTGGAGGTCGAGCTAAAGGCTTTTGAATAAGATGCATGTTTTGACTCTGAGTCAAAAACTGACAAGGGGAATGACAAAGCGAAGAATATTATCGATGTGGAGCCTAGTGCCAGTGTTGTCACCACCAAGATCTAGAAGGATGAGCACAAAGATCCAGAGGAGGGGGAGCTACTCTTCCACTCACATGTGTGGGTGAAGTGTTCTTTGTTGCATTTTATTGTCGATAATGGGAGCCAAAAGAACCTCATTGCAGCAAAGGTCATGACGCAATTAGGCATACCACACCACACGCTGGCTTCACTGAGGGCGAGATCATGCATCAGCCAATATTGTCACTTTCCCTAAAGCATCAATCCCTTCACAAATGAGGTAGTGTGTGATGTTGTTCCTCCTGAAGTTTGTGAGGTTTTATTAGGCCAACCATACTTGTGGAAGCGACATGTTGTGTATCAGTCTAGGCCTAGCACTGTTATTATTACTTTGGGAAATAAGTTGTACATGATAGCAGAGGTAGCACTGCCTACGTCATTTCTTTTATCACTGCGAAGCAATGCAGTAAGATCATTTTCGAGACTGGGAACTTTGTTTTCCTTACAATTTTCCCTCAAGGAAAGGAGAATATTGTGGCCATGGCCTCCAAACATGGCTCCTCTGCACGACAACACCAAATGGACAAGGTTGGTGAGGAGTATAGGGATATCTTCACCTCACCCTCAGGGGTATCTTTACAATTCTAGGTCAAGCACTTCATCGATCTGACCCCTGGTGCACCGCTACCCAATGGACCGATCTATCGACACTCTGTTATGGAGAACGATGAAATCAAGAGGGAGATTCAAGAGAAATTGCAAAACGGGCACATCGGGTCAAGTTCATCACCCTATGGGAGTCCAATCGGGTTGGTACAAAGCTTTGCAACTTTCTAGGTCTTGCCATATTCTACCACAGGTTCGTGTTGGGGTTCTCTCATATAAATCAGTCTTCGAGTCAAGTCACCAAGGCATGAGCAAAAGAAAATTTCTTTTGGTCTAAATCCCAATAGAAGGTGTTTTCCATGTTAAAGCATAGCCTCTGTTCTGCACCAATGCTCACATTTCCACACCTGTAGCAACCATTTGAGATCGAGATAAATGCATCTGACTATGCTATTAGTGCAATTCTTACTTATCAAGGGCATCTAGTGGCATATCACAGTGAGGCATTTTCAGACACAGTCTAAAAGTATCCCAACTATGAAAAATAGATGTATTCCATTGTGCAGGCCTGCAAAAAATGGAAGCATTACATTCTAGGCAAGGAAACGGTCATCTATATAGACCATCGATCCCTGCAGTTCATACATACACAAGGGAAGTTGCAGAATGATCGCCATAAAAAATGGTCCACATACATGTAACAGTTCCATTTGAACATATAATACAAGAAGGGAAACACCAACAATGTTGCAGACTACCTCAGCTGACCATCAGTCATGACACTGAACACTGTGCTCAACTCTTGTGGGCACAAGAATGCAGGGCGGCCGCATCTTTACAAGAGCAATCCAGAATTCGACAACACATACCAGATGCTCCTTGAAGGCAAGAAAGTTCCAAATTTTCACCTCCATGATGCATTGTTATGCCACCTGGAACACCTTTGTTTTCCTTCAAGCAAGCGTGCCAAGATGATTTGGGAGGTGCACTACAATCAAGTCGGTGGACATTTTGGGGTAGAGAAAATAGTGGCAGTGCTGCAAAAGTATTTTTATTGGTTGAACCTTCGATGGGATGTTAGGAAGTACATGAGATCCTGCTCTTCCTCCACCATTGACAAACTGACCATAAAGAAGTAATGCCTATATACTCTTATGCCTACTCCTAGTCAACCTTGGGAATCCATCTCCATGAATTATGTTGTACCTCTATAGATAATTCTACATTAAGGAATTATGCCAGTGCATCTAAAATGTTTTGTTTTGCTTTTTATTTTTGGATGACCAATGCTTTAAATTGTTAAAAAGGTGCAGACTCTTAGCCATTCATGATATGTTAAAAGGGTTGGTTCTTCACCTTTAACAGAATTTAGCTTTTAAAATGTGTAAGGTTGAATTTAAGAAGATATATGATTCATTAAATCTTCAAACAAAGTATTAACTGATCATATACAGGTGACGAAAGTAAAATACTTTTACAACAAAACAAAATACATTTAAAGCTTGAAGGGAACTTACAATTATAGTATGTAGAAAAATTAATTAAAACATGAAGTTATAATTAACTAATCTCTGTAATTGATTATAACTTCACAGGGGTTTTCAAATAGATTGATATTTAATCTTATCGTACCCAGATTTCCCATTAATTTCAAACATATGCAGAATTAGATAAAATGAAAACATAAGTAACATAGAAGTACTCACTGCATGATGGATCGATCGAAGGTCAAGGAAGACGCAGATTGGCGCTGGATCTGGACCTGATTTGGAAAACTGCGCACCTCGATCATAAATCACTCTCTGATTTTTCTCTCCCCACAAGCAAGGCATTAAACAGATCTAATAATCGATCGCCACAAATGCAGTAGCGGATTATCCTTCTCGAGTTGCCCCAGTAGTAGATCTATGGACAAATCAGTTGTATAGGGAGATTAACAACTCTCTGTAGGAACTGAGTAATTGAAAGGGAGGAGTGGAGATGGATTCGCGGTGTATTTTGATGAATTGGTGTTTCTTTTTAACAGATTTGAGGTATCTGGTCATTGTTTTCCTAGAACAAGGGATCTGAATAATGGTGGTCATGGAAATCAGATCCATCCCTGTAACAGCCCACATCGATTGCAGGAAGTCTTTATTCATCCCTAGCGCATTGTCTTCAGCTCGATCTAAGTTAACTGGAGTGCGAAGCCTGGTTTTCGCGTTCAACAAGGGCACCAGACATTGTGTAAATTCCCAAAGGAATGCACAAGCCATAGGCAATTGCAGCCATGAAGTTACCACTATGACGGGCACAGGGAAGTGATTGGTGACAGCACTACCAAGGAGATCTAGCGTATGGAGAATGTGTTATGTGGCCTCACATCTCCTCACCAATGGAAAAAGCACTGTGAAAACTGCCAGGGGCACCAAAAACCCAGATCCAGAGCGAAACACCATAGATGATTCCTTGGGTGAGACTGATTCTCCCAAAGATCCTTGTTGCAAATCTGCACATGAGGAGGTCATTACAGATTAAAGATCCATGCTTTAGGGGGTTTTCTCTGACTAAAGGCGGGAGTATTCCACAACAGGCAAAATGGGGCGCCATGAAGAAGATTCATGAAGCAATAATAGTCGCAAGCCATGGGAGGAGGCCAGAACAGCATACAAGGCCTGATTCTAATGATTACCTTGGACTAGTACACGATGATCACCGATGGGTAATGTTGTACCATAAACGAAACAACCCAGATCAACGGATTGCACAGGAATAGGCATACACCCCAACATTGGATCTTGAAGCACCTACTCTTGAAACGCTCGAAGGTAAACAAAGTACCCTCTTTATCAGATCTATGGAAGGGAGCACAGTATGCATCAAGATAGGGAGATGGGAGGAGATAAAAACACTCAAACAAAGGATACAAGAAAGGATATGTATCCCACCTTGCAAACAACTCCTGATCTACACAGGACAAGTATTGTAGGAGGAGCACAAACTAAAAGAATACGACATAGGCAACAACTCAACTATCTACCTTAGCACAAGACTCCGCGGAGGCTGCTCCGGCACAAGCTCAAAAGGACCTATTTCCTTCAAAGATGCAGTAAAAGGGAAGATGAAACCTCAAGTGCAAACAGAGCAACAAACCACGATCCCTGGTGCATACATCGTCGAACAGACAACTCAAAACCCTGCATTAACAATTGTTGTACCTGAGGTAAATGAAATACATGATGATTATTTATCTAAAGCAGTGATATGCAGGTTTAATGGGTTTTGGCCCAAACCAGAAGCCCTTCGTCAATGGATTTTCTCCATATGGACAGAAAACTGTGATAACCACCTCTACTCAAAAGGATTTTTTATTGTCAAATTTGACACAGCAAATGACAAGGAATATGCACCGAATGAGGGACCATGGTTCTGGGGTAATGCTGGTCTTTTTATGACATCTTGGTTCCCGGAATTTGACCCAAACACCATGGGGGTTCCCAAAATGCCCGTGTAGGTAAAGTTATACAACCTACCCCTGCACTTTTGGCACATCAAAGTATTAGCAAGCATTGGCAACGCTTTGGGGAAATTCTTAAAAGTAGACAATGAGCGTCTTTCCAAGGATATCGATACATTTTCCAGGATCTGTGTGGAGGTTGATTTCAGTCAAGGATTACCAGACCACATCCTCTTACACCACAACGAAAAGCAATAGGCCCAGCTGCTTGATTATGAAAACACTGCCTTTAGATGCCGCATTTGTCGTCAAACGGGTCATTTACAAAGCACCTGCCCATAAAACAAAAAAGACAGGAAAAGAAGACAACCACCAAAGCCGAAAGGATGGCATTTTTCAGCGACATCGGCAGATGACATAGAGGAGGAAGAAAACACAGAAACTACCTCAAACAACATATTCCAAGAAGCAGAATATCCAGGAAATACATCAGAACTCAATGGAAAAAGCATTTTACGCAGCCCACAGAATAATGAAAATCAGCTTTGGTCTACAATAGCTTCAAAGACAACCAATCAACAATAGCACCTAGGGCAAGAAATTGGTGGCAGCAAGCGAGCACACTCTACAGAAAGCTCAGATTCTAAAAAGGAAACCTCGAATGCCACAAATGAAGCACAAATTTTTATTGTAACAGCCACACCCAACAATGAAGGTTGACAAAAAGTGGAAAAAAAGAAAGGTAGGAAAGCATAGATAGACAGTAAATTATTTTTTAGCTCTTGTTCCATTGGGACAAGTTTTGATAAAGCATATGCTATTTCAGCATCTAAAACATGTAATTTTACTCAATATGAATAAAATTACGATTTTTCCATGGGAAAAAAAACATAGAAGTACTCACATGAACACAAGCAGTTTCAAAATGAATCCAAAATCCTGCTATTAATCTCATAAAATAAACTCAGAGGATTGCAATTTTGGTTAATAGTTTATCATAAGGGTTCAAACCTTCATACTTTGAATTACAAAGTATTTATAGAATTGTCTTCAAAATGCATTGATTTAAAAATCAAGATTTATTTACAAAATATCTTTGGAAACAAGTACAAAAATAGAACTAGAAAATTAAAAACTTGAACTACTTGGACATCTTACACAAAATTTGAGGTTTCTATTGATGACTGAGGTTGTAAAAGTTGTTATTCTGTTACCTTTCCTAATTATCTATACTTTTTCTCCTGTAAACCTACATCTTGTTGATAAAAATTTGTTGCTTGCTGCTGTAAACGTGTTGTTTTGCTGAGTCAATGAGCTGACATATTTTTTCTCATCTTTCTTCATCAGGAATGGAATATTTTATTATTTTTCTATAAGTCTCATTCACTACAAGGTATTTCTGAAAGGTGGGTTTTACTATGAATAAATGTTTGATTTCATGTTGTATTAACAACTCAAAACTCAAACCTTCAATAAAAACCTTCCCTGTAATAGTTCCCTTGATCTTGGCAAATCTTGATTTGTCCACAGCTATAAAATGCAGTCTACACTAGTATTCATCAAGGGGAACCAGTCTGTCTCCCTTTCCTCTCAAACCTGGAAGTCCCTTTTGATGTAGCACATTAAACTTCTATGAAACTTCTAGATGCTAACTTCTAAATTATGACACTTATTTTCTAATTGCAACATTAAATTTCTTTTAGTAAGTATCCTTCTCACTTCTAGAATGGTTTCAGTTTTGTCTTCAATAGCATAGTCTTCAAGTTCTTCCTTTGTTTTTTAGTTCAAAATTATGATCATTGTTGTTGCATCTCCACATTTATGACCTAGGTCTTTCTTCACTTCTGTTATTACCTCCTTTGACCTCTCCAATAATTCTTCCTACGAAAAAATGGTTTCAATTGAAGGCCATAAGTTAGTTATTGATTCATTGATATCGAGCAAGATATTCTCTTTAGCTTGTGCAATGGTTTGAGCAATAACATACTCATTTTCAAGGGTCTCTATTCTTTGAGTCAATCTATGAGTCTTTTGTAGCTCTACCAAGTAGGCGTTGTTAGTTTTGATTTTCTGCTCCTGAAGGCTGTTGAGTTGAGCTTTTAACTTTTCAATCTCTTGACCCTTTAAGGATAAATCTCCCGCATCTTTAGCTAGATCAACTATTGAATCTGTGGATTGTGTTTCCACTGTAATGGTTGTTGCGATAGAAGTTCCTGTTGTTGAAGTACCTACAATAGAAGTTGTTGTTATGGGAATGGTTGTTTATACATTGGCTTCTTGTTCTTTTTCCTTTAATAAATCTTCTAACTTGATCTCCATCTTTTGTATCTGCAAATTCTGTTCAACTATAATTTTGAACATGCTTTCTTTCTCTTTCTCTAATTCCCCAACTTCTTTGGTTTGTGGATCTTCCGTGGTAGGGAGTTTTAGTTGTTTCCTTAATGTTAGGATATCAACATTTTTACTCCTAGTAATTTCTTCGACAACCTTTACATTACTGTGATCATGTCCCAATTTAATCACTAGATCTTCTAAAGATTTTATCTTAGTGTCTGTTAGGTCCCTATAATACTAGTGTATTCCCTTATTATTATTGTCATTGTACCCCTTATTGTTATTTTTGTGCCCATGGTGTTCCCATATTGTTATTATTGTGCCCCATAGAACCCCAATATTGTCATCGTTGTCCCCTTACATTATTATTACTATATCGGCTCTGATTATATTGTGACCCCTTAGACTCCAATATAGAAAGGAGGTCTTGTCATTTGTATCATCTAGGAATTGTTCATTTGTGTAATGTAAAGAGGTTTCCCCCTCGAAGAGGATACGTTTTAAGTCGTTTATCTATCTGTTTCTTCGATTTTTTGAGTTGGTTACATAACAATTGGTATCAGAGGTTTGGATTATAGGGTTTCACTGCTTCAAAAAGGTCATCATGGAATTTTCGCTATAATTTTTTTTCTACGAAGCTTCAAAAGCTTAAATTAGAACCCATTTGAGAGGAAATCGTGATGAACCGCCTCACCGAATTTCAAATCTTGTCTCAATATATTTTCGGAGATATGAACTAAGGAAGTTAGGGTTTTGCAGGCTATCGAACTAGATCTCAAACATATCACTTTGGGAAAATCGTCATAATTTTCTCTCTGAGCATCTGATTCAAATTTCATAAAAGTGATAGAAAGAAGACGGACTATAGTTTTTTGGTTATCATTTTCAAAACCTAAGTTCGAAATAGTGACATGCAACATGTCATACAAGTTCGCTCTACTGAACTAGTCTATAATTAGGTCATCGTGGGAGTTTGGGCATAACTCTTTCTTTGGGAATCCAATTGTAATAAGACTTGTGGGGTTGGAAAGAAGACTCAGAGGGATATCATAGGCTAGAATTCTAGAACTCGGAGATCCGAAATTACAAAGTTACACACATTTAAAGATCGAGCTAAAAAAAACAAAAAAGATGTATAGATTTTTTCTTTTTTGCATAAGCCTTGTTTGAGAAAGTAGTTTGAAGTGATTCAAAGGGCATTACGATGCATAATTATTATTAATTGATGAACCGAAAAAATAAAATGGAAACACATGAATAAGAGGAAGAAATGAAACATGATATATCAAAATTATGAGACCAAGTGCAACAAATTTTGCTCTCACAAAAAGTAATTGAAGCTAAGATGGATGGTTTAAAGAATGGAATGGAAGCTAATATGGATGGTATAAAAGAAAAACTTAAAGGAAACATGGAAGATTTGAAGATAGATTTGACAAAATTGCTATAAGAAATTTACTAATAGCGAAAGGGTAGTAAAGGAAACTCGCGATGAGAACAAAAGAAATGTTAGTCATGATTTCATAGACTCTAATGTTGGATTGAAGACCCACCATGTTCCAAATATCTATATGAGGAAGTTTGATGGCAAGGATCCTGTAACATGGATACTACAAATGGAGCAATATTTCGATCTCCATAATGTGTAAAGCACACAAAAGGTACGCATTTCAACTTTATAATTGGAACCCAATAAGTTTGTATGGTATTGATGGCTTTTCTCTCGCAAACAAATTTTCGCTTGGGACATTTTTATGGAAGAAATGATAGCACATTATGAGGATAAAAAAAAGCAACACATTTTTTAGCTAATTGATAAATTTCAAACAAAAGGGTTCAATGGTGGAGCACATTGAGGACTTCCAAAAACTAAATATAAAGCTAAAAGATATTCCAGAGGAGCATAGGATTGATGTGTTCATAGGGACTTTAGACAATAACATCTGACATGAGGTTCACCTTTGGGAACTTGATTCATTGGAGAAGGCATTCAGGTTGAAAAGAAAAATTGAAAGCCAAATTATGGAAACAAGGAAGCCTACCACTCACAACTATAAAAATGGAAGTGTTGTTGCCCCTAGCTTTCCACAACCTCCAAAGTTGACACCACAACAATTGGAAGAAAAAAGAGCAAAAGGGCTTTGTTACAGTTGCGATAGAAAATTAAGTGTGTTGAGAAGAAATTTTTTTAAATAGATTGTGAAGAGGAGGAAGAAAAGGAACAAGAAACATCAAAATAAGAAGATACACACCATGAACAAACCCTAGAGAAAGAAGAAATGAATCCGACCATATCTTGTAATGCATTGGTCGGAATTACCACTCCTCAAACTATCAAGATAGAAGGACATATCAAGAATAAAAAAGTAATAGTGTTGATTGATTCGAGCAGCGCCCATAATTTTATTCATTGTAAGATAGCCAAGGAATTGAATTGCTTCCTATATCTAACACCAGAGTGTCAAGTGATGGTTGCAAATGGGGGAACCACAAATTTCTCTATAAAGTGCCATAATATCAAGCTATCCATGGGAGAATATGTGTTGAATAGTCCAATGCTTTCCATTCCAATGGGTGGTGTTGATGTTGTACTAGGATTCCAAGGGCTACAATCTTTGGGTACGATAATTTTTAATTTTCAAGAACTTTTCTTGAAATTTGTTTCGGAAAGAATGGAAGTTGAATTAAGGGGTATCACAAGGAAACCGAGAAAGATAATCAGCTCTAACGGCATGACAAAGCTTCTAAAGAAAGAACAACAAGGTGTAATTGCACAATTATGTTCACTATAGGTTCCCACGTTGGAATCATCTATTTCTCCAGATCTACAAAAAGTCTTGGACAATCATTCCAAGGTATTTGAGACTCCCAAAGGCCTCCCACCTATTCGTGATCATGATCATGCTATTCATTTGATTCCTGGAAGTGTTCCTCCAAACATCAGGCCTTACAAATATCCCTATGCCCAAAAGAGTGAAATTGAACGTATGGTTGCAGAAATTCTAGAGGCTGGTATAATTCAACCTAGTCAAAGTTCTTTCTCTACTCCAGTAGTATTGGTTCACAAGAAGGATGGATCACGGCGCATGTTTTCGGATTATAGGGAAATCAACACGCTCACTATTAAAGATAAATTACCCATTCCTATCATTGATGAATTATTGGATGAATTGCATGGAGCAATTTACTTCACCAAGTTAAACCTTCGTTCAGGATATCATCAAATCAAAATGAAGACTCAAGACATTCTGAAAACAACATTTAGAACTCATGACGATCATTATGAATTTTTGGTCATGCCTTTTTGCCTTACCAATGCACCTTCTACATTTCAAGGTTTAATGAATTCCATTTTCAAACCCTTACTTAGAAAATTTGTGTTAGTATTTTTTGATGATATACTAATTTACAACAAGTCTTGGAGGATCATGTTCAACATGTTGGCATAGTGCTCAAACTATTGGAGGAGAAACAATTATATGCAAAAACAACCAAATTTTTCTTTGGATTACAAGAGGTGGGATATTTGGGTCATATATTATCTCATGAAGGTGTCAAGGTAGACCCTAGCAAAATTAAAACCATTAAGGAATGGAAAATCCCCGCATCCATAAGGCATCTGCAAGGGTTTCTCAGGTTGACAGGGTATTGTCGCAAGTTTGTTAAGAATTATGGGAGAATAGCGGCACCTCTAACAACATTATTGAATAAAGATGCATTTTCTTGGACTCCATAAGTAACGAAGGCCTTTGAACATATTAAACAGGCAATGTGCCAAGCACCGGTCTTAGCTACGCCAGACTTCACAAAAACCTTTATTGTGGAATGTGATGCATTAGGAAATGGAGTTGATGTTGTTTAATACAAGAAGAAAAACCCATTTCTTTCGAAAGTCATCCAATCAAAGGAAAATATTTGCACAAAGCTATTTATGAGAAGGAAATGTTGGCAATACTACATGCACTTAAGAAATAGCGACCTTACGTAATGGGAAGTCACTTCAAGGTAAAAACAGATCATGATAGTCTTAAATACTTTTTAGAACAAATATTATCGTCAGAAGAGCAACAAAAGTGGGTAACAAAGATGTTGGGTTATGAATGAAATCATCTACGAAAAAGCAAAGCAAAATGTTGTTGCAAATGCACTCTCAAGAAAGGATGGGGATGTGGAAGCATTTCTTTGTGCCATTTCTATTATCCAACCAGATTGGATAAATGAAGTAAGGGATGAATGGAAGAATGACGAAGAAGTTTGGGCATTCATTCAAAAGTTGCAGCAAGATCTCAGTACATATGATACATTTAGTTGGGAAAATAGTTCATTATGGTACAAATATTTCTTATACCTCTGTAAGAATTCCCAACTCAAACAAAAGATTCTTAGCGAATTGCACACATCTCCCTTAGGAGGGCATTCAGAATTTTTAAAAATTTACCACAGGGTTAAGAAGGAATTCTTTTGGAACGGCCTTAAATGTGAAATTCAAAAGTTTGTGGCGGAATGTTTGGTTTTCCAACAAAATAAAGTTGACACAATTAATACCCCAGATCTATTGCAACCTTTATTCATTCCAAGTCAACGTTGGGAGGAGGTTTCAATGGATTTTATCACAGGTTTACCCAAGTCCGAAGGAAAGAGTGTCATCATGG
>APFE031041449.1:114109-127959 GCA_000404065.3 Pinus taeda
ACAGGTTTACCCAAGTCCGAAGGAAAGAGTGTCATCATGGTGGTAGTTGATAGACTTACCAAGTATGCACACTTTTGTGCATTATCTCATCCATTTAAAGTCACTACAGTTGCTATTGCATTTACGGAAACAATTCAAAAGCTACATGGAAACCCAAAGATTATTGTAATTGACAAAGATCCTATTTTCACTGGAAATTTTTGGACAGAATTATTTTCTTGTTTGGGTACTCAGTTAGCACATAGCTCATCTTATCATCCTCAATCTGATGGGTAAACTGAGATAGTGACCAAATGTTTGGAAGGATATCTTTGTTGCTTTGTATCTGATAAACAGACACAATGGATCAAATAGTTGCCTCTCGGTAAATGGTCGTATAACACTTCCTTCCATACTGCAACAAAAATAACCCCATTTATGGCACTCTATGGATGTCATGCATCGTCCATCACATCATATTTAAGAGAAAATTCTAAGTTTCAAGCAGTGGAAGATCGCATCGAGCATCAACAAAAAGTTTTGCAACTCTTAAAGGATAACCTCACTTTAGCGCATAATAGATGAAACAATAGGCAGATCCACATCGCAACGAAAGAAGTTTTGATGTAGGTGACTGGGTATTTCTATGGCTACAACCATACAAAAAAATGTTCCTCAAGCAAGCTAAAAAGGATAATAAATTATCACCAAAGTATTATGGTCCGTACAAGGTGTTTCAAAAGATTGGTACTTTGACATACAAATTGGAACTTCCTGCATCTTCTGGAGTGCACCTAGTTCTCCATGTTTCATGCTTAAAGAAGGTTATAGGTGACAAACTCCCAATTCAAACACTATTGCCAGAGCTTGATGAGGAAGGAAAAGTCATATTGGAACCTGAAGCATTCACAAAAACAAGAACTCAACAACTATGAAATCGATCAATTTCAGAGTATCTCATCAAGTGGAAGAACTTACTCGCTGAAGATTCTACATGAGAGGATGAGAATTGTATACAAAATCATCCAGAACTACTCAAGCGTTGAGGACAACACTTTTTTGAAGGAGAGGGGCATGTTAGGTCCCTATAATACTAGTGTATTCCCTTATTATTATTGCCATTGTACCCTTATTGTTATTGTTGTGCCCATGTTGTCCCCATATTGTTATTATTATGCCCCATAGAAGCCCACTATTGTTATTGTTGTGCCCTTACATTATTATTGTTATGTTGGCTCTGATTATATTGTGACCCCTTAGACTCCCATATATAGAAAGGAGGTCTTGTCATTTGCATCATCCAAGAATTGTTCATTTGTGTAATATAAAGGAGGTTTCCCCCTCAAAGAGGCTACGTTTTAAGTTGTTGATCTATCTCTTTCTTCTATTTTGTGAGTTGGTTGCATAACAATGTCCTTAGCCAGAGATGATATCTTTTCTAACTTTAGTTGTGACTAAATATTATTTACTGAAACCTGCAACTTAGATGTTGCCATTGTTGTGCTAGTCAAAGTAGAATAAATCATTTCTCCAACTTGCTTGTGTAAGTCCATCTAGTCAATAGGATGAATTTGTTTAGTATCAAAAGAAAGAAAGAAAAAAATTCTAATCTTCTGCAATCTTAGGGAAGGGAGTTTTAGGCTCTAGAAGGGCCATATGAAACTGTCCTTTCTCAGTATCCAGTGCAGAAAGAAGCCTGTGTTGAGAGGTTGAAGTTTGTTTCCAAAATTCAGAATAAGTGGTGACCTTTAGTGCTTCATTTTTCTTTTTTATTTCCCTGTATCTGGCAAAGATACTTGGTTCTGTTGCACTATGAGTTAGCTCTCCTGTGTGAGTTGTTTCTAATGGGTCTTGAGAAACCGAGGATATTGGAGAACTTGAGAAAATATCCTCAATCCTTCAAAAAGTTGCAAGATGGGGACATGTTAGAAAAAATGTATTTTGTTCCTTTGAACTTTCTTCCTTGAAATTGCTCTTCAAGGGAATTATTTTTCTTCTTCTTCTTTTACATTATAAAATTTGTTTCTTGATTTTCTGAAACTAAAGGGGAAACACTTTCCCTTGTCCTCTTAGCATGTTTCTCTTGTGGAACTAGAGTTTGTGGTAGTGTTGAAATGAAGACCTGCTCCTCTGCTTTCTGCAATGTATTCTCTTGCCACTCTTCTTGATTCATGCATTGCTCAATTTATGGTCTAGGAGTGTGTGCATAAGGAGTAGTTTTCTCTTCTACACTTAACTTATAAATAATCCCCAAGGGATCATAAGACCAAGTAAACTTAATTTGAACTTCATTTGTTTCAAAAGAATAGATGCCTCCTTAGTTGATGCTCTAGTATTGCAAATCACTAGATGAATCCATGCTTTTAACTTGAACTGAGACTTGTTTTTAACTGACACAAAATGTAGCTCATCCATGTTCATCATCTGTCTGATTATTCTAATGCAAAAATCCTAATTGACACAAACCTGGGCAGTTTATATGGAGGAAGCTCACATCAATATACTCTTATCTCTTTGTAATTCTTATATAGGTACCAATCTCTAGCCTTTGTCTGCTCATTGAGGTGAAGAATTCTTTTGATTTTAGGTGAAATCCTAGGAACAACATCACTACTGAGCAATCATGAAACCATATATAGGAACTGATTTGTATAATCATTGAAGGAAAATTAGTTGGTGTTCTTCCTTACCAAGGAAGTCCAATGAATCACAGACTGAGGATTTCCCTGTTCATCTAGTTTATGTAATGGAAACTAAAATTTATCTGCTTGATAGAATAGGAACAAGTATACAAGAACTGATGTGTATTTAAAGGCTCCTTCAGTAGAAAAACTAAAAATTGATCATGGATGGCTTCTGATAGAAATTCACTGTAATGGAAGATAAGTGATGGTTTTTCACCTACTGAAAACACTGATAGAAATCCTAGAATAATTCCATTAACCTAGTAATCAGTTGGATAACCTAATAGACAAGAAACCATTGAGACAACCTGTATAGCCAATTCTGGAAACATTGATGAAGGGTATGGAGGATTTGTTCTTGGTAGCTCTGCATTTTCAGGTAAAAATGTCTTGAAAATCTTAGCTCTTTGAGAGAAATTGAGTTTTTTGTATAGATTTCCATGACGGAATCTACAAAAAAAGGGGGTAGAGGGGCTGAAGGTTTGACTTGAAGCATTTGACATATGGCTTCAGGGGATACTATGAACATAATATCATTGTTTTTGGTAATAATGGCTATTTGACTCATAATGTACCTAAAATTATACCAAGATACAAATTCGAGAAAGGAATGAGTTCGAGGGAAAATGAATTGAGGTAGGAAGGAGTCCCATATGCTCAATTCATCACGAGCATATGTTTGGCCCAATTGTGTAGTTCATAGAGATCAAACTCACATTGGGTTTCATAAATGTTGTATTGTTGGTCAACTAAGGGTAATTTGTCTAAGTCTACAAGAAGGGGCAACATTGGGCTTTATGCAACTAATTTGCATTTTCCTTTAGAAGAAGACATGTTGCAAATGTAATTAGATGAAGGACTGTGGTTTTACCAGGTGGTTGGTGTAGTGATGAATGCTCTTTTCTAATGTTGGTTTTACCGGACCTGTGCATGCAATTGCTAGATGGGGTAAACAAAAGAAATGGAGGTAAAACACTTGCATTTTATTTATTGGATAAAGATTAAACCATTTAAGGGATAATAGTTGATAGGAGCAGGGTATTTACTGCGGGAATGCAATTGTCATAGTGGAATAATAGATGATATAATGGTTAATTCATGGAATGTATGGGAATTGGACAGAAGGTGGAGGCGTAGTGGCAATTTATTATTTAGCAGGAGCGGAGTTTTTTGAAAGGTGGTTTTTTTTTTAGGGGGAGGTGGATGTTTGGAGAGAGGGGGTCTGAAGTGCATGTAGGGGTGTTGCAAAGGTGGGTTTATAAATTCAACTTTTTGACCTCCCCACCCCCACCCCCCACTTTGTTAAACATTGGAAGTGCGGGGATGTTTGAAACATTCCCCTAACCATTGATCTAGGCGGGGAACATCCCGACGGTCCACAATAGCACGATCATTACAATATAAAGACAAAATGTCAAATCACACTTTATAAAAGTATTTTAATTAGTCGCTAATTAATGTTTAAACAAATTAACAACTAATTAATGATACATATGGCGACATTTAGATTAGCACACCTAATGCATGGGATTTATTTCTTTCTTCTTCTTCTTCTTTTTTCTCTTTTTTTTTATATCCATTTTCTTTTTCATCATATATATATATATATATATAAATATATAAATAATATATAATATATATATATATATATATATATAATATATATATAATAATATATTCTTTTTTCTTTTTTCCTTTTTTTCTTTTTTCTTTTTTCTTTTTTCTTTTTTCAACAAATAAAATGTAAAATATAAAACAGGTTACAACAAATTACATGTTGGGCCTTTCTTCTACTAAGCATGGAAACGACTGTGTTTTCGTGGTCATCGACAACTTATCTAAGATGGGAATTATGGCAACCTAAGGGAAGAGTATCATAGTAAAATCCACTATTAAGCTCTTCTTTGAATGAGTGTGGGTACATTTTGGGATCCCATAGTCCATTATCTCAGATCCGAACAACATGTTCCTAAGTAAATTTTGGTCAAGTCCTTGGTCAATGTTGGATACCAAGCTTACTAAGTCCACAATTTTCCACCCCCAAAATGATGGTCAAATAGAGGTCTTCAATAGGATGATCGTACACATTATGCATATGTACAATGTGAAGTATCCACACACATGGGATGAAAGCCTCCCCTATGTCCAACACAACTACAACAAAGCTCTACATAGCTCAACTAGCCACAGCCCGCTTCAGGTGGGGTTGGGATTCCAGCCACTATTTCTCATTGATGTGGCCATACCATTTGCAGCTACTTAGGCAGATTCAACTCATGTCCAATCTGACTTTGATAGGGATAACAACTTCATTGAGCGCATTTAGCACATCCGCTATCAGGTCCATGACATATTGGACAGAGCCAATGCTAAGTACAAGCATTGTCCTCATCAACATCTGGTGCCAAACAAATTTGAGGTGGGTGACAAAGTCTTGTTACATTTGCAGAAGGAGCGCCTCGTTGGGCCCCACCGCAAGCTTCGCCCGCTCCGACATGGGTCTTACACCATCAATAAGGCTCTATGGGACAATATTTTTGAGCTCAACATTCCACCATTCCTTGGCCTACACCCAGTGTTCAATGTGGACCACCTTCAAACATACTTTCCACCATTGCTGGAGACATCAGACATTGCAAAATAACTCACACCAACAGAGTTAAACCCAGATTGCATAAAACAGGCCACAACTGATCATATCATGGACATGCAAATCAAGAACAATCGCTAGCAGAAGATCCGACTGTGTTGAGTTGTCAAAGCTTGAAAACTCCTACACCAAGGAAAGTGGCTCACCAGGTACCAAGTTCAGTGGAAGTTTCCCCATTTCATGGAGGCACTCAATGCAATGGGGACCATTGCTTCCTAAGGGGGGAGGACTAATCTAGATGGATATTGGTGGCCACCCGATTATTCCACTTTTACCCCCACTATTGTTTCATTTTAGTTTCGTTTATTGTACCACAAATTACTATTTTTGGCTCGGGTCCTAAACTTCCGGAGCCATTTTGAGGGACTAAAAGAAGTTTTTAAGGAAAATGTAGAGAACAAAAAAGTCCCAAACTGCTTTACTAGCTCGTTTTCAACCTTCTCATCGAGTTCTTAAGATCTTCAAAACGAAGTATTTTGATAGCAAAACATAGATTGTATGCCAAATTTACGACCCCAGGAAGTTGATGTACCAATTTACCCAAACACGACCCACAATTTTGGTGCTTTATCTCCTAGGGTTAGGTTTTTGGATGTTTAGGGTTTTCCATTATTTATCAATAATAAATAGGCCTTTGAGCCTCATTATAACATAGTTTAGAGGCATGTAGCCGCCACATCTCTTCTCAGAGATAAGATACCATCGCCCGAGCTAGTTTATTTCCATTTATGTATGTAAGCATATTTTAGTTTTTTGATGTTAATGAAATGAAGTTTTATTTTTATTGCACATCTGTGTTTATGTGTATATCTATATTTTGTTGCATTGCTCCATAAGTCTGGATAAATGGTATCAGAACAGTATTCTCTTTCTCTGTTTTGTTTGCATGTCCCCAACAAGGTCAGGGTATAAGGAGTTAGTGTTGAAACTGGTTGAACCTTTGTGAGACTAGCGTCACAAACCTCGATGACCTCCCATGGTAGAAGAAAAGAAAGATGAGGGGGCATAAAAATATTGCTTGAGGAAGCCCTCGAGTGACAAAGGAACTTGATGACGGATAACTTTGCCCACATCCTTCGACAACTACCCACATGCGACGCATCTTCATCTACTGGCCACTTTGGAGGCACCACTCCTTTTAAGGTACAAGTTAACTTTGAAATTCCCATATTTTAATGTAGATAGATGCAGAGGTCGTAGATAGATGGTTAAATCTATTGAAAGGATATTTTTTAGTTCATGACTTTTCCAAATGGGAAAATATTAATTTTCCTCAAAGTCTCCCCACATGTCAAGGACTGGTGGGAAACCTACTGTGAACAAAAGGACAAGAGGGAATCCTCACCATTTTTAGCTACACCCACTTGGAATTCTTTCCAAGACGCCCTCAAGGAAAAATATTACCCTGTCAGGAGCTATGAAGATAAATACATAAAGTGGACCATGTTGTCGCAGGGAAGGGACCAAGATGTATCAAAATTCACAAATGTTTTCCATACCCTTCACACAAAGCTTGGTATCAAGGATTCTGAGCAGCATTTGGTGCTCAAGTATCGCAACTCTCTACACAAGTACATGCAGGAGGATATGGAGTTCCTGGAGATCTCCTTGCTTGGTACCACCTATTGATATGTTGTTAAGATCGAGCATGAATTTAAATATAAGAAGCGAGAATTTGGGTCTGCGGATCTGAAGCAAGGGAAAGGCGCCCCAAAACTACAGAACAAAGGACAAAGCCAAAGAAAGGTGACCAAGGACAACCCTCCAAAGATGTAAGCAAATAAAAAGACCACGAAGAGACCACGAAGACAAAGAAGGACGTAGGGAAATGGTGTGAGTTCCATAAGATCCCTACTCACAACACAAGTGAGTGTCAAGCCAAGCAATCATAGGTGGCTGAGATGAAGGCTTTCGAATCATATGCATGTTTTGACTCTGAGTCAGAAATCAATAAGGGGAATGACAAAGGGAAGTGGATTATCGATTTGGAGCCTAGTGTCACTGTTGCCACCACCAAGATCCAGAAGGATGAGCCCAAAGATCGAGAGGGGGGGAGCGACTCTTCTACTCACAATTGTGGGTGAAAGGTTCTCCACTACAGTTCATTGTCGATAGCGGAAGCCAAAAGAACCTCATTTTAGTAGAGGTCATGAAGTGGTTGGGCCTACTGACCACACCACACCTGCAGTCGTACAACATCAGGTGGCTTCACCAAGGGAAAGATCTCCGTGTCAGCCAACAATGTCGCCTTCCCTACAATATCAAGCCCTTCATATATGAGGTATTGTGTGATGTTTCTCCTCTTGAAGTTTGTGATGTTTTATTAGGTCAACCATACTTCTAGAAGTGACATTATATGTATGAGTCTAACCCTCACACTGTTATTATTAATTTGGTAAATAAGTTATATAGGATATCGGAGGTAGCACTGCCTACTGTTGTTTCTTTGATAATTGCGAAGAAATGTAGTAAGATCATTTCCCAGACCGAGAATTTTTTTATTCCTTATGATTCACCCTCAGGGCAAGGAGAAGATTGTGACCATGACCTCGAGAAAGATCTCCTTTGCATGACAAAAACAAATGAACAAGGTTTTAGAGGAGTATAGGGACATCTTCACCTCACCCATAGGGGTATCTCTACAATGTCAGGTCAAGCACTCCATTGATCTAACCCCCGACGCGTCGCTACCCAATGGACCAATCTATTGATGATCTGTTTTGGAGAATGATGAAATCAAGAGGCAGATTCAGGAGCTGCTGCAAAAAGGGCACATCATTTGAAGTTCATTACCTTGTGGAAGCCCGATCATGTTGGTACAGAAGAAGGTTGGGACCTGTAGACTCTGTATTGACTATCGGGCACTGAACAAGATCATTGTCCAAAAAAGGTATCCAATCGAACAGATTAATGACCTTTTGGAATAGCTCAAGGGGGCCAAATATTTCTGTAAGATTGACTTGAAGTCTAGCTATCACCAGGTACCTATTGAACCCTCCAATATATGGAAGACTGCTTTCAAATCCAAGGAGGGCATTTTCGAATGGTTGGTCATGCCTTTCGGGTTGACGATTGCCTCTGCAACCTTCATGAGGATGATGAACGACATCTTGCAAACCATCACCAACTCATTCGCAGTGGTGTATTTGGATGACACTCTAATCTTCAACTAGAGTTGGGAAGAACACCTCCACCATATTTGACAAGTCCTCCAAACCCTGCAGCAACACAAGTTGTGTGCCAATTTGGAGAAATGCACTTTTGGTATGACCCAGGTTCAATATCTGGGGTATATCACTGATGAGAAAGATGTGAATGTGGACCCAGCTAAGATGTTAGTCATTCGGGACTAGCCAGCCCAACCATTCTAATATAGCTCCGCAACTTTCTGGGTTTTGCCAACTTCTACTGTAGGTTCATGTTGGGGTTCTCTCATATAACTTGGCCTTTGAGTCAAACCACCAAAGGAGGAGCGAAAGCAAAGTTATTTTGGTTCAAATCCCAATAGAAGGTGTTTTGCGAGTTAAATCATCGCCTCTACTCTGCACTAGTGCTCACATTACCAGGCTTGCAACAACCATTTGAGATCGAGACAAATGCCTCTGACTATGCTATTGGTGTGGTTCTTACTCAATAGGGGCATCTAATGGCATATCACAGTGAGACACTTTTAGACATAATGTGAAAGTATCCTAATTATAACAAATAGATGTATTCCATTGTGTAGTCTTGCTAAAAATGGAAGCATTACATTATAGAGAAGGAAACAATCATCCACGTAGACCACCGACCCCTATAGTTCATATAGACATAAGGGAAGTTGCAGAGAGATCACCATCAGAAATGGTCCACATAACTGAACAATTCAATTTGAACATTAAGTACAATAAGGTCAATGCCAACAATGTTGTATATTGCCTCAGCTGACCACTGTGCTCAACTATTGTGGGCAAGAGACTACGGGGTGGCCGCATCTTTACAAGAGCGATCCAGAATTCAGCAACACATATCAGACACTCCTGGAAGGCAAACAAGTTCCAAATTTTCACCTCTAGGGTGCACTGTTATGCCACCTAGGACACCTTTGGGTTCCTTCAAGCGAGCCTTTCAAGATGATTTGGGAGGTGCACTACAGTGAGGTCGTTGGACATTTCAGGGTAGAGAAGATATTGGCAGTGCTAGAGAAGTATTTTTAGTGGTCAGACCTTCGACACGACATTGAGAAGTACATCAGATCCTGCACTGCCTGCGTCATTGCCAAACCTACCATCAAGAAGTAAGGCCTATATATCCTCTGCCTACTACCAGTCAACCTTGGGAATTCATCTCCATGGATTACATGTTGTGTAGGTATTAACTCTGTACAAAAATTACCTGCAAACAAATTCTTAAAAACAAAAAATATACAATGGCAAGAAACACAAAACAAATACACAAATATTTTCCCCTAGATCCCAAAACTGGGACTAGCAGATTGATTTTTCATTATATTCCTTTCAATATTACAATACATATATATACATGTCGAAGCGTTCATAAACCCAAATCCATCACCCCTAGATTACAACATAGTCGTAGTTCCCTTGATCAGATCTTCAAAAAACCATGGGAAGAAAACCATCATGCCCAAAACCATGTGCGAAACCCATGCACAAAACCATAGGTAGGTCCACCCACCTAATAATGGGTCCAAAAAATATTTCCTGGGTCACTGCCCCAAACCCTGTATAGGGGGCCTACTGCCCCCCTGAATCTCCTTGACAGGGGGGGCTACTGGCCCCCTGAACCCCCCCGACAAGGGGGGTTGTTGCCCCCCTGACACCCACCAACACACCAACATGGCGGGGCGGGGGGTGGGGGGGGGGCTGGGGCTACCCCCCTATGACCCCCTATTCACCGACCCGTGAACAACAACTATAATAGCCCCTTGCGGGTGCGACTAGTCGTTAAAATAATATTACACACACCCAACATTCTCCCACTTTTCGTTTTCTTTTCCACACAGGGGATCGCAAGGGAGTTTAGTCTATGGTCTAGCCCTGCAATGCCCATTGTTTATCTACATCATGAAAACTTCTCAGTGCTCACAGACTTCATCAATGCATCTACAACATTCTTCAAAGTATCCACCTTTACCGATGACATCTTTTTGTCCTTAACCATATACCTCACAAAGTGATGCTGAACATTAATGTGCTTTGTATTTGAATGATAAGCAGGGTTCTCTACCAAGAAAAATGCATTTTGGTTGTCAAATTCTTTCCTAATAGTTCATTGTACAGGTCGTGTCCTTGAACACAATCTATATAACCAATCTTCTTCCTTGCTTGCATGAGTGGTTGCCATGTATTCTGCCTCTGTAGTTGAAAGTGCCACTATAGACTATCTCTTTCTCATCCAACTAATTGCACCTCCAAATAGGTTAAACACATACCCACTTGTGGATCTTCTTTGATCCAAATTTCCATCCCAGACTGCATCAACAAAGCCACAAATGTGCAAAAATTTATCCAATCATGGTCTTCCTTGGTAGCACAGACCATAATCACTAGTGCCACACAAATACCTGAAAACCCACTTCACTAATGTCCAATGCTCCTTCCCTGGTTTTGACATAAACCTACTCAATACTCCCGTTGCATGTGCAATGTCTGGTCTAGTACAAACCATTGGATACATCAGGCTACCACTGCACTTATGTATGGAACATGATACATTTCCTCTTCCTCTTCTCGTGTCTTGGGACATTCTTCAGTAGATAACTTTATACCTACACGAATAGGAACCTTCATCAGTTTACTATCCTACATATTAAACCTCTGCAGTATTGTCTCCACATACTTCCTTTGGTTTAACCTAAGCTTCCTCTTTGCCCAATCTCGTTTAATTTCCATGCCAAAAATATAGTTTGTTGCACCAACACACATCATGTCGAATTTGGAGGATAATTGGGTCTTCAAATCTAGGATAATTTCTTCGTCATTTCCAATCAACAACATATCATCCACATAAAAGACCAAATAAATAAAATGGTCACCATGTAATTTAAAATGCACATAGTGATCTGCATTGCTTCTGGTGAAGCCAAGTCCCTATATAAATGTATCAAATATCTGATAGCATGTCCTTCGTGACTGTTTTAATCTATACATAGACTTTTTTAGCCTACATACTAGTTCTTTCTTTCCCTTCACCGCAAATCCTTCAGGTTGCTTCATGTAGATCTATTATTCTAGATCCTCGTGAAGAAATGTTGCCTTCACATCCATCTATTTTACGTCAAACTCAAAAGCAATGGTAACAGATAAAATTAATATAATAGAAGCTACCTTGTTAGCAATAGGAAAAATATCACCAAAATCAAATCCCGACACCCGGGAATAACCTTTTGCTACCAACCGAGATTTTTATTTCTCTACCTTGCCTTTTGCATTCATCTTCTTCTTAAACACCCATTTGCTTCCAATAGGTTTCCTTCTAGCCGACAACTAAACCAAATTCCAAGCCTCATTTTTGCCCAAAGATGCCATTTCATCAACCATGGCCTCTTTCGAGAGTTTGCCATCTTCTAAATCTACTACCTCCTTGACATTATGAGATCATCATCAGTAATAGATGAAGCAAAATTTGAACAAAATGCAGATGGACTATACCTTTCTAGCTTCCTTCTTTCTCAAATTGATCTTATGATAGCTGGAGTTTGTGGCTCTTCATCTTTTTATTCTTGTTCTGTTGTAGAGTCTGATTCTTCCTCCTTTAGCTCAAGCTCTATCTTCTCAGGTTCCTTTGTTAGGACTTCAAGTTTAATAACATTTTTCACTTATCTAAACACCACATCTTAGTTGTACACAACCTTCCTTGTTTCTGGGTTCCAAATCTTATAACCTTTTAAACCATCCTTATACCCAATAAAGATGCACCTTTCATATTTACTATACAACTTCGTTCTTTTCTCCTTTGGAACATGTACATATGAATCACAACCAAATACCCTCATATGTGAAAGAGAGGGTTTCTTACGAGTCCATCCCTCATGTGGAGTCTTATCCTCCAACGTTGATGAAGGTGAACTATTACCTAGGTAACATGCGTCTACACCACCTTTGCCCATAATTCTTGTCCTAACCTAACACCACTAAGCATGCTTATTGCCTTTTCCATCAACGTCTTGTTCATTCTTTCTGCAACTCAATTTTACTGAGGTGTGTATGGAGTAGTCTTTTGTCGTGTTATGCCACACTTCTTACAGAATTCTTCAAATTCCTTCTTGCAGAACTCTCCACCATTATATTTCCTCAACACCTTTATCTTATTCTTAGTCTAGTTTTCCACTAGTGCCTTAAATTCTTTAAACCTGTTAAAGATTTAAGATTTCTTCCTGAGGAAATATATCCATGTATTCCTTGAGAAGTCATCTATAAATGAAACATAGTACATAGACTTACCTAGTGATTGAACTGACATAGGTCCAAACACATCATTACGCAGAATCTCTAATATCCATTTTACCCTCTTAGCACCAGAGGGGAAACTCACCTGATTCTACTTCTCCTATACACAATGTTCACATAAATCAAAATCCAAAGAGCAATTAGACATACCTTCTATCATACCATTACAATAAATTATTTGAAGGCCCTTCTGTCCAGTATGTCAAAGCCTTTGATGCCATAACATGGTCTTTTCTCAAGAGACCATTATGTTTTCTAATCCACTTTCAGGAACCACATAACTATTGCATCCATAAATAATAGTGCTACCCATAAGCTTGTACATAGTTCCAATCTAAACTCCCCACATCAATATCACTGCTCCTTGAACCATCTTGCATGTATCTTTCTTGAAAACTTTTTTTACACCTGCATCATCCATGTCGCTTACAGAAATCAGATTTCTGATCAATGTAGGAATATGCAAAACACCCGAAATTTTTCTAATCCCTTTACCTTGCAACTTTTTCTTGACTTTTCCACGTCCGATGATTATAGCCTTCCTATCATCACCTAAGAAGACTTCACCGCCATCATATTTCTCATACTTGCAGAACCACTCCCTAAAGGGAGTGAAGCGAAAGGATGCACCTGAGTCAATAAACCAAGCCTCATGTTCTACATGTGTACTTGAAGAAGAATCCAAGTACATATTTTTAGTGTCGGTCTTGAGCCCTCCATCGGTGATCAAAAGCTCTTTGCATATGCATAGGTAGGTGTCTCATCAGTATCTTTTTTGCATCCCGTTAGGCATGCCATAACACTGATGGAGGAGCTAGTCTTTGTTCCCTTCTTGGCTTTGCTGGATCAGGTCATATCAGTTAATGAGCTTGTGTCACATTTGTTTTGTTTTGTCTTGAAATCCAAAGTCTTAGGTCTAGGGTTTTGGTAAAAAATCATTGCAAGGTCATGAGTCAAAGGTCTAATAGTCCCCAGCAAGCCGGAAGGAGGTATGTTAATATGTTCCATTGATATTTTTTCATCAGGTACAGCTCATTTATACCTTGGATTTAAAAACCCTGTTTTTAAACCCAAGGTCATGTGAAA
>APFE031041457.1:0-10210 GCA_000404065.3 Pinus taeda
CATTCACAGTGTTGGGTGATTTTTCTTTGCTTGAGGTGAAGAAGGGCTTCTTAGCTGGAGGATGATGCTGGGTCAGAGTTGTTCATGGTTGTAATCCTCTTGCTACTTTAATCTGAATAAATCTATTCTTGTTTCCTTCGATATTCTTGTGTATTTGTTTATATATGCTTGTATATGGTTAATGGACATCTAATCCTGCATTTTTTATGAACTTAGATCCTTGTTTCTTGCATAGTAGTATGTTTCTGTGATTCTACAGGTCCTTTTGAAGCTGAGCAGACGAAGAGCAAGCAACGAAACTCTATCAAGAAGGAGAGGAAATCAAGCGCAAGACTCAGGTTGGCCCTCTTAGTTCTCCTCTCATCTACTTTCATAAAAGGAATCAATAGTAGACTTTTATTGTTTGTTCCTAAGATAGCCACCCATCTTAGTGGGAATAGAAGCATCCGCGTGGACACTATTCTCGTATAACAATATGCGCTAGAAGATTCTTATAATAATTGCATGGAAAGCAATTCTTTACTAAGTAGGATCTTTATTTTGGATATTATCAAATCAGAATGAGATAAATAAGCATTCCCAAAACAACCATTACAACACATGAAGGTCATTATGAGTTTTTGGTTATGTCATTTGGACTTACAAATACACTTAAACATTTCAAAGTTTAATGAATAAATTGGTGTCAATATGTTTTGATGGCATAACTAATCTATAGAAAAATATTTCCAAGAGTATGTACAACATGTTGACAAGGTCTTAACACTATTTGAAGTGCAACAAATACATAGAAATTCTTCCAAATGGGTGTTTGGGTTTCAAGAAGTTCAATATTTATATTATATTATACCATATGAGTCTGTGAAGGTGGACCCCAACAAAATCAAAGCTAAGAGGGAATGGATAATCTCTGGTACCTTGACGAAACAAAGAAGATTCTTAGGATTGACAAGATATTACCACAATTTTGTCAAGAATTATGGTAAAATAGTAGCACCTCTAACAAAATTTTTAATGAAGGAAGCATTTTCTTGGAATAAAGAAGAAAATAAACATTTTGAATAAATTAAAGTGTGTATGTGTAAAACTCTCATCTCGACAACACTTGACTTCATAAAAACCTTCATTATGGAGTGTGTTTCCTCATGTCGTGACATTGGTGAAATTTTGATACAAGAAGGAAGGCACCTTTCCATTAAAAATATTGAACTTAAAGGTAGAGAGCTTGCCTATATCCATCTATGAGAAAGAAAGGTTAGTCATACTACATGTAGTTAAGTAATGACATCCATACGTAATAGGAAGACACTTCAGAGTAAAAATAAATCATGATACTTTGAAGTACTTCTTGGAGAAAATATTATCTTCAAAAGACAAACAAAATTGGGTCACAAACATGTTGGGTTATAACTTCCAAATTATCGACAAAAATGGAAAATAAAATATTGCGGTAGATGCACTCTTAAGGAAAGAGGAAGACACAAAGGTTTTATTATGTGTTATGATCATTTTTTAATCTGACTGGGTAGAAGAATAAAAGATATAATGGAAGGAAGTTGAGAAGGCATGCATTATCATTCAACAACTATAGGAGGACTCTGCTACAAGAGAAAAAATTATGTGAATAAATTGTTTGTTATTGTATCAAGATCACTTATCCAAATATAAGTATTCTCAACTCAAATAGAAGGTCCTTTTGGAATTACACACTTCTCACGCAGGAGGACATTTGAGGTTCTTGAAGATATACCATAGGATGAAGAAAGCTTTTTTTTGGAAGGAATTAAAGAAAATGTGAAAAGTTTTGTGGTGGAATGTGTGGTATGATAATAAAATAAGTGAAAATCAAGATTCCATGGATAATTCAACTATTACCCATACCAAGCTATCATTGGGAAGAATTTGAAATGGATTTTAATAAAGATTTACCCGAATATGAAGGAAAGAGTGACATTATGGTAGTGGTAGATCGAGTGACAAAGTATGCTCATTTTTTCTCTCTTTCTCATCCTTTTAAAGCAAGTATAGTGGAAGAATAATTCTTGGAAACAATCCAAAAGACACATGGAATACCAAAGATTATTATATGTGATAGAGGTACAATTTTCACTAAAACATTTTGGACTAAATTATTTTCTTTTTTAGGTAATCAATTGGCTCATAGCTCATCTTACCTTCTAAATCTCATGGGAAAACTAAGATTGTGAATAAATGTTTATAGAGATATATATATTTCTTTGCATATAATAAATAGACACAATGGGTCAAATGGTTTCCCTTGGAAGAATGGTGCTACGATACATCCTTCCATACTTATTCAAAAATGTCACCGTTTATGGAAATTTATGTATATCATCCTCCATCCATCACATCACCTTTGAAAAGGAATATAAAGGACCAACGTTTAGAGGACCAGGTTTGGCACCAATAAGAGGTTCTCAAAATATTAAATGACAACTTGGTTATGACACAAAATAGGATGATAGAGCAAACAAATTAACATTGTAGTGAAAGGGAATTTGAAGTGGATTAGGTATTTGTGAGACTACAACCATGTAAATAGATATCCCTCAAGAAATAAAAGGAGGAAAATAAATTAGCATCGTGGTATTTTGGCCCCTATAAGGTGTTGCAGAGGATTGGAAGTATGACTTACAAATTGGATTTTTCTCCATCTTCACAGTACATCTAGTCATCCATGTTTCTTGCTTAAAGAAAGTATTCAATGATAATATATGAGTCAAACTATTATGTTGGATATTAATGAAGAAGGGAAAATAATATTATAAACATAAAATATCTTGGAGAAAAGGTCTAAGCAGTTGAGAAATTAAGCAATTACTGAGTAAGTCACCAAATGGAAGAACCTATCAGTACAAGAAGCTACATGGAAATGATTTTTTCGTGCAAAAAGACCCTCAAATGGTCAAGTGTTAGGAAAAACACTTGTTTGAAGGGGGGGGGGGGGGGGGGGGGTATGTTAAGTCATATATAAGCCCCATGTTAACCATAAAACCCATTATTAATCCCTGGATATTGAGTGATTACATTTCTATATTATATTGTTGTGTAGGCTAGAAGATCTTATGGTCCCAATTTATTATAATTGTACAATATGTCTCCTATATATACACTAAGGAGACCTAGTCTTAGGATTATCAAATATTTTACTATACATTTTATTCATTCTAAAAGGAGCTTTCCTCCTGAAAGAGGACTATATTTATTTATTTCTTATCACTTTTTAAGATAGAAGGTTCATAACGAGAAACCTTAGATGATAGAGTTAAGTGGATAGAGAATCTAATGTTGGATAAAGACATTAAGCACTTTAGAAATATGTTGAAATAAATTCAAAGTGTTTACATACATGTATGAATTGTTAATTATATAATGTTGCATTAATACATGATTGGTTGGTTTTCATATGATTGTTTAATATCCCTGAAAATTGTGTTATGATTTTTGAATAAATGACGATGACTAATTGTATTACTATGAGTAGTGTTTAGGTTAACAATGAACCAATAACTATTTTTATAGGTATGATATTTGAATACAAATATTTCAAAGGAAGAGTAGAGATGACATTCAAAAAGAGACAGGGAGAGGACATGCATGTGTTTTATGGGTTAAATATTACAAAATATTATTTTGCAAAAGAGTTTAATAGGAAATGATGTTGCCATGATTGAGGACTATATGAAGTGTTACCAGAAAACTATGCCTAAATTGGAAAATCTATTAAAGAATTTTGGATTTTGTTACCTGTTTTTGATAAAGGAATACCCTTTGTGTGCTATTTTTATATTAGATGTGAAGACCTTCATGACTAATGAAAGTATTGTGAATTGGATGAATTGTGTTTCTATGTTTTTGTTGAATATATATTTCAGGAAAATGTATTGTCACAAAAGTGAAAATAACAAGTTGGATGTTTATGGTATATTGTCATGATATCTTATTTGTAGAGACGTTTGATGCCAACTCTATGAATCTTTTTTTTCAAGATATATATTTTTTAAAAGGGGTAATCATGTTGAAATGAAAATGTTTATAATCATACAAATAAGTTCAAAAAATAATTGTGGAATAGTTGATATTTTTCGACTTATTAGTAATGATCCATTTTAACCATGAATCTAGCAAGTGCCAAGAAAGATGAAATCATTTGACGTGTAAACCTTATTTAGAGTGAAAAACTTGAAAAATACTTGCACTTCAAAAGACTTGACCACTCTTGATAAGATATATATATATATATATATATTATATATATATATATATTATATATTATATATATATATATATATATATATTATTTAAAGTGCATTTTCAAATGCATGAATGGATTCAATTTCTTGAAAATCTATTGGATTGTGCACACTACATAGCTAAAACTTTGCAAAACTAAAAAGTTTTTTTTTTTTTTTTTCCTAACACAAACCAAAAAATACTTGAAAAAAACCAAAATGTAGAAAGACTAGAGTACCTTGAAATTGTTTAACAATTATATATATATATATATATATATATATATATATATATATAATAATATATAAATATATATATATTATATATATATATATATATTAGATATAGATATAGATATAGATATAGATATAGATATAGATATAGATAACTTGAAATTTTTATTTAACTTGAGTATTCAAATATTTTATGGATAATCCACATTAAAATATTTTTTGTTACTAATATATTATTAGATACATGTCAATATTACTTAAAAGAAAGATTTTTTTAGGATTCACATTATATTCTTTATTATTAATAATATTATTGAAATACTACATATCAAGTTTATATTAAGAATTAAATGAAATACATATCTCTTTCTTATTAGGAAGTAATTGAATTTATTAACTTTCACTTATTTTTTGATATCTAGCTGAATCGGCAACTGTAGTGGTATCATACTCACGTTACACGGTGTCAGGACCGGCGGTTCGTGCGACGAGCAGGGCAACACCACCATGTGAAGTGCGTGTGAAACATGAAACAAAATGACCTTGGGCGAGTTTATAAGGTGTTGGGCGAGTTGAGGGGACGGTCCCATGACTTGGGCGGGCCGACCACCCTCCGGGCGAGACAACACATTATGAACGAGTCGGCCGGGTGTTTGGTGTGGGTTGGCCGGGTGACACAACCCGCCACCCGCCCGTATATATTGGAGGGCGTTTGGAGGCAAACGACCATCAATCATTCGATCAGCAAGTTCGAACAAGGAGTTTTGAAGTGCGTGGATGAGCCCACACGACGGGCGGAACTCGGGTGTAAACTCGTTCAGAAAAGTTGTTCGGACAGTCGTTCGGGAACTCGTTTGGATAGTCATTCGGGAAAATCGTTTGGATGGTCGTTCGGGAAACTCGTTCTGACAGTCGTTTAGAAAAATCGTTCAGACAGTCGTTCAGGCAGGTCATTCAGGTAGGTCGTTCGGACAGTCATTCAGGCAGGTCGTTTGGATAGTCGTTCAGGCAGGTCGTTCAGGCAGGTCGTTCGGAAAGTCGTTCAGGCAGGTCGTTCGGACAGTCATTCAGGCAGGTCATTTGGACAGTCATTCAGGCAGGTTGTTCAGGCAGGTCGTTCGAACAGTCGTTCAGGCAGGTCATTCGGGCAGTCGTTCAAGCAGGTCATTCAGGTAGGTCGTTCGGACAATCATTCAGGCAGGTCATTCGGACAGTTATTCAGGCAGGTCATTTGGATAGTCGTTCAAGCGGGTCGTTCGGGAGGTCGTTCAGGCAGGACTCGGGCGAGGTCGTTTGGGTGACCCGGGCGAGGTCGTGTGGCGACCTGGGTGAGGTCGTTCAAGCGAACCAGGTGAAGTCGTGTGGCGACCCGGATGAAGTCGTGTGGCGACTTGGGCGAAGATGAACGGGTGAATGGGTGGATGTGCGGACGGGCGGCTAGGTGAGGGCGCACCGTGCACGACGAAACGGTGAAGTGTTGAGATTGTGAACGGAGGTGTGTCTCGGGCAGAGGTGCACATGTGTGGCGACTTGGAGGCACGTCCGAGTTGGGAAAACAACATGATCGTGCGACGAGGTGAACAAAGGGTTGGTGAGTCGTGCGGCGACCGTGTGGAGGTGCCGACGAGCTGGGCAACCGAGTTTGCCGAAGTTGCGAAAAATTGGCTGTGTAAATTTTGGGTTTCCCAAGATTTAACTTGTGCTTTGTAAAAATGAATATTGTATAATATATTGATATCAGACAAACTCATATTGCAGGGAGTTGCCCCTCCCTTTATACTGTTGTGCATTTCTCTTGTATAATGCTATTGATAATGAATGTGTATGGGTGTTCATTGGTATTAAAGGCACATTAATAATACTTGGTAATGAAAATAAAACTAAGTATGGAATGTTAAGGCGTAGTCTACAATCATAAGTATTGGTGAAAAGAAAATGGTTGGTAGTGCCGCACCTCGCCTAGCACGGTTGAAAGCCTATCATAGGCTTGGGGGCATGACAGTTGGTATCAGAGTAGGCTGATGATCGAGTTGATGACAGTGGAAACAGGTACTTGCAGGTGAAGGAAGCTATTTCACATACAGGTGGAAAAAGGGCCGGTTCATGGTTGCAGGGAACTTGGTGAAGCTGGTGAAGGTTGGAACTGGAAGTCGTAGAGTTGGGCAGGCAGTACTACGTGCGGTTTCACATGATTTGGGCGTTGCCAAGAGTGGCAAGTGGGACTGTGTGTGGGCTGGTATACACGGTTTGGGCGTCTGTGGACCAAACGAAGTGCGAACCGAGGAAGACGTGCGACAAGGCATGGCAGGTTTGGAATAATGCGAAGGGAAGCTCTTGCTTACCTTATACAGGTTGAAGCAGATGAAAGAGGAGAATCCCCGGATTCGTGAGAAGCTTGCAGTCTTGGAAAATAATGTTGAAGACGAGATTCTTCAACTTGGATAGACAATGGAGCAAGATGAAGTTGCAGATTGTGCTGACAAGGAAGAGGAAGCCGTGATAGTTGAAGATGTTGTAGACATGACAACGATGGAGGATGAACTTGAGATTGATCAAGTTGGACCAGGATCGTGCAGTTTGCAAACATGTATGGATGAGGGTACCTTCATGGAGGAACCTCATGATGATAATGATGATGATGTAAGTACTATTGATACTTGTGTTCCATTTGAGTATTTGGTAGATGGACCGTATGCAAGGTAGGGCAAAGTCAGTTTGTCGATGCTAGGGAGCATCTTACCATGGATGTCTATGATGAGACCTTGTATGGAGAAGCAAGGATTGTTGATTGTTGCAGGAATTGTTGGGGTTGTTTGTGACCTTATGGTAGAAGGTACAAAGGCTCGTGACAAGGGAGGAACATGATGATCGTTGCAGATGAATGGGTCATGCTTTAGTCACATTGGCTAAGTGCCCAGCATGACTCATGGACATATTGGAGGGCACACTCTTGGGTGGAATTCTCATGGCCGAGACCAAGAGCAAGTCTTGGTGGAGCCTTTGGTGGAGGAGCTATGATGGAGAGAATCATATGATGATGACATGGTTGGGTGACCGAGTTCACTAGACCGAAGATTGCAGACTTGGGTGAGGATGACCGATTGTTGCGATGGGTCTATTTGGTTGGACTACATGGCAGCTTAGTCATGGACATCAGGTTGGAGACATGGAGCATGGCAGTCTCATTAAGGGACATTATGTGGGAGCACTTATAGAGGTGTCATTTATGGGCATCCGATGAGGAGTGCCAAGGCAGGGATGTTATGCAGATGGAATTGCTAGTGTGACATGGAGATGTTTTACTTATGAGCCAATGGAGAGGTTGTGCACTCTTGTACAACAAGGCCATGGACTTGGATGGAGTTATGAGCAGACTATGGGGCATTCTTACTACATGGAGAGCTGAGGCATCTAGCATAGACCCTTGGGCCGAGACTTGTATGCTTGCTAAATGTTGGTTGGGGATGGCTTATGGAGCTCATGATGACATGAGATTGTTGTGACTTTTGGGGACTTCATATATGGTGGACTTAGAGGATCTGATGCATTAAGGAGTTGAGGTCAGAGACTTTGATGCAATATGGCGTGCATACTTTCAAGTACATGCATGGGGATAGCTTGAAAGAGTGACTTGATGTGGAGGATCGATATGAGACACTTTGGAGTGATGGAGTTACGATGATGATGATGCCTTGGTGGCAACACTTGGGCATGGGTTGAGCCGAGACTCAACCACTTTTGACACATGAGAGTTGATTGATCTATGATCATGGACAACACATGGATAGATGGGACAGGTGTATGCTTGTTTCTATGGTAGACTTGAGGATGGCACATTACAGATATGATGGAGGTTGCTTCATGGATTTGGATGTGGCACACCGAGAGTTGGAGTTTGATGAGATGGTCTCTTCATATTGAGGAGGCAGACATATGGATGATGTTGGGATAGATGTGGCTGATTTCATGCTGCACATTGACACCAAACATCATGGACAGCATGTTGCAGATGAGATGAGGGCTACTTCATGGACCTGAGCATGGCTTACACTATGGAGATGGATTCTTGATCGAGTTGATGACGTGACAAGGTGTTTTGAGAAACAGCTGATGGTGGCATGAGGATGTGCATTCTTATGGTTTGGGCGTGACAGTTGGATTAGCTATCCAACTAGTTCAAACATGGGGGCTAGCGGTGTGCAGAGATGTGTTAGCATTTGTTGGAGTATCATGGCAGCAATTCACATGGGATGACACATCATGAGGTCGACACGAGATGTTGTAGTGGGCATGTAGCTTGTGATGGGGGGGTCAGCCTTCCACGATAGAGAGCAACATGTGGAGATTGTGACAGGGTTGTCGATGGTCATGGATTGAGATGATTTCCGATATATGACATACTGATGGGGTGTATCCCTTGGTATGGTGATCTTGGTGACAGATGGTTGCCAGGGTGAGATATTGTCGAGGACAAGAATGACTTCCATTGGGGGAGGATGTCAGGACCTGCGGTTCGTGCGATGGGCAGGGCAACTCCACCATGTGAACTGCGTGTGAAACATGAAACGAAATGAACCTTGGGCGAGTTTATAAGGTGTTGGGCGAGTTGAGGGGGCAGTCCCATGAGTTGGGCAGGCCGAGCATCCTCCGGGCGAGACCACACATTATGAACAAGTTGGCTGGGCAATTGGTGTGGGTCGACCGGGTGACACAACCCACCACCCACCCGTATATATTGGAGGGCATTTGGAGGAAAACGACCATCAATCATTTGGTCAACAAGCTCGAACAAGGAGTTCTGAAGTGTATGGATGAGCCCACACGACGGGCGGAATTCGGTTGTAAACTCGTTCAGAAAAGTCTTTCGGACAGTCGTTCGGATAGCCGTTCGGGAAAATCGTTCGGATGGTCGTTTGGGAAACTCGTTCGGACAGTCATTCAGAAAAATCGTTCGGACAGTCGTTCAGG
The DNA here is from genome assembly GCA_000404065.3 of Pinus taeda. NCBI lineage: Eukaryota > Viridiplantae > Streptophyta > Pinopsida > Pinales > Pinaceae > Pinus > Pinus taeda. The sequence continues at coordinate 9,456 of APFE031041457.1, forward strand.
CAGGTCGTTCGGACAGTTGTTCAGGAAGGTCATTCAGACAGTCACTCAGGTAGGTCGTTCAGGCAGGTCGTTCGGACAGTCGTTCAGGCAGGTCATTCAGATAGTCGTTCAGGCAGGTCGTTCGGACACTCGTTTAGGCAGGTCGTTCAGACAGCCATTCAGGCAGGTCGTTCGGACATTCGTTCAGGCAGGTCATTCAGGCAGGTCATTCGGACAGTCGTTCAGGCAGGTCGTTCGGACAATCGTTCAGGCACGTCATTCAGGCAGGTCATTCGGACAATCGTTCATGCAGGTCGTTCGAGAGGTCGTTCAGGTAGGACTCGGGAGAGGTCGTTCGGGCGACCCGAGCGAGGTCGTGTGGCGACCCGGGTGAGGTTGTTTGGGCGAACCGGGTGAAGTCGTGTGGCGACCCGGGTGAAATCATGTGGCGACTTGGGCGAAGTTGAAAGGGTGGACGTGTGGACGAGTGACCGGGTGAGGGCGCGCCATGCACGACGAAACGATGAAGTGTTGAGATTGTGAACGGAGGTGTGTCTCAGGCAGAGGCGCCCGTGTGTGGCGACTTGGAGGTGCGCCCGAGTTGGGCAGACAACACGATCGTGCGACGAGGTGAACGAAGGGTTGGTGAGTCGTGCGGCGACCGTGCAGAGGTGCCAACGAGCTGGGCAACCGAGTTTGCCGAAGTTACGAAAAATTGGCTAAGTGTAAATTTGGGGTTTCCCAAGATTTAACTTGTGCTTTCTAAAAATGAAGAT
>APFE031041466.1:510-28686 GCA_000404065.3 Pinus taeda
ATTGATGTGTTCTCCATGGAAATTGTAGCAGGATTGATGTGTTCTCCTGTGAGGCCTGGATTGATGTGTTCTCCATGGCGATTGTAGCATGATTGATGTGTTCAACTGTGATGCCTGGATTGATGTGTTCTCCATGGTGACTGTAGCAGGATTGATGTGTTCTCCTGTGATGCCTAGATTGATGTGTTCTCCATGGCGACTATAGCAGGATTGATGTGTTCTACTGTGAGGCCTGGATTAATGTGTTCTCCATGGTGGCTTGGATTGATGTGTTCTCCATGGCAATTTTAGTAGGATTGATGTGTTCTCCTGTGAGGACAAGATTGATTAGTTCTCCTGTCGAGGCATCCTACCCATGCAGTCTGGGACTCATGGGAAGTACCTCTAATCTAATCAATGAGCAGGGAAATGAAGTTAGGGACCATAGTAGTACCGATGGATGCATCGTTGTATCTACCATACTCCCTATGCTAAGATGACCTCCATTGATCTGGGACCAATGGTACATACTCTGAGACTGACTTCGTGTCAGTGTAGTACTGGTATGGGACCAGTGAGAGTGGTACATACTATGATGCTGACTTCGGGTCAGTTGAGACTGGTCTGGGACCAGTGGTACATACTCTGAGACTGACTTCGTGTTAGTGCAATACTAGTCTGGGACCAGTGAGAGTGGTACATACTATGACACTGACTTCGGGTCAGTTGAGACTGGTCTGGGACCAATGGTACACTCTCTAAGACTACAATACTGGTCTGGGACCAGTGGTAGGAGTGGTACCTACTATGAAGCTGACTTCGGGTCGGTTGAGACTGGTCTGGGACAAGTGGTACGCACTCCGAGACTGACCTTGAGTCAGTGGAGGATGATAATGGTCTGAGACCAGTGGAGTTGTACTCACTATGACGCTGACTTCGGGTTGGTCGAGACTGGTCTGGGACCAGTGGTACATACTTTGAGACTGACTTTGAGTCAATATGATACATCCTCAATCATTTCTTCTTCTTCATAATTCAGACAAAAGCAGAGCAGAATAGAACAATGCAAGAGCAGAGAAAAACAGAGCAAAACAATACAGATCAGTACGGGGTAGAACAAGACAAAGCAGAACAGGCAGAATAGAGCAGAGCAGGGCAAGGGTCAGGCTATACAGGGCAGTGCATTTGATGGATGAATAGTAACGACCGATAGACAGATTGCAGATGAAGTTTTCCCTAGTTGAGAGGGAGTGTTAGGATTGGCAACCAGGGCAAAACTTCATGTGGGTCATCTTATTCATGGCTAATAATATTTTTATTAGATTCCTCTCATCGAGAGGTGTAGGATTGATATAAAGATCATCCGATTCCGATAAGTATTCATGGAGATATGAATTTATTTTGATTATGGAATTATTATCAAGTTGACCTACAACTCATGTAGGCTCAGAAGCCCAACAGTGGCATCTATTCAAACACCAACGTTGTGTATAAATACAGGAGGATTTTTCCTCATTTGGACTCACTCATCTCATCACGTCTCTCTCCCTACTACGCAGAAAAGAGTCTCTTCTCTACTGCACAGAAAAGGGTCTCGCTCTCACACATGTGAAGCTGGAAGCTGCCGAAACTGAAGCTGCAACTGCAGAAGTAAAGATTGACCTACGTGGACTAGAATATCTCCTCATCTGAACTATGTTGTAGGTTCATCTAAACCTCCTCTGAAAGCCAAAACTTCTGGTGGGGGAATCAAGTCAATCCGACAGACGGTTTGCAAGATATCGACTGCCCTAGTTTGAAGCCGGAAGCTGCCGAAACTGAAGCTGCAACTGCAGAAGTAAAGATTGACTCACGTGGACTAGAAGATCTCTTCATTTGAACTACGATATAGGTTCATCTGAACCTCCTCTAGAAGCCACAACTTTTGGTGGTGGAATCATGCCGATCTGACGATCGGTTTGTGAGATATCGTCTGCCCTAGTTTGATGATGAAGCCACTAATGTTGATGTTGCTGATCTAGGATTTGCTACTGTTGATATAAATCAGATTTATTGTACTATTTATCTTTGATTAATTATTGAATATAAAAGAAGATTTGATCAAAGGGTTTCCCCACACATTGTGGGGTTTGTCCCTGGCTAGCCGCCACATCTTGTGTCTCTTGTCTTGGCTTGTTTTCTATCGATCATTTAATGTTCTATCTGCACTTTACTTTATGTGCATGTGATTGTTAATCTGTGGAATATAATAAGAAAAATAAGTAAACTATTATAAGCATAGAACATACCATAACTTAACATTCATTTTGAATCCAACGGTGTGAATGACACTCAAATTCGAGATTATATGCAAAAGTTAGAGCAAGTCAAAGTTTAAGTTTGACTTGGACACATGGCAGGATTGGATGATGTGGCAAGGCCCTTCAGCGAATGGGGAGGCACCAAGTGGCAAGCCACCATTGGCCCCTGCATATTGCAAAATGCAATCACAGGCAGGTCAACGTTAAAAATCAACCCCCGAGCAAGGAAGGGATGCGATGCGATAAGCCAGGTGGGAAGGCATTCAAGAATCGCCCAAAGGCACGATGCGATGGATCACAATCGCACATCGGCGAAGGGAGGTGTTATAGAATCAGCCCCGAGAGGTTTGGGTTGTGATTCGATATCGCAATTGCAAATAGAAACACGGCGCAAAGTCCCACATACACAAGACCCCAGTACTTTGTTGATTTCGAAAGGATCTCGGACGTGATACAATTCTAAGCTCCAATTAAGAATTCTGTCGGGTTCACTGAATCACAATTGCATATCGCCCGCCTGGTTCATAGTTCATAAGGCCACAGGACTCCACCAATTTCGACTTGCGATAAGAAAGTTGGATGACATATTATGGTCTACCGCACAGCGAAATTGTCACCCAATTAGCACGTTTTTGGGGCTAATTTGTACGATCATGCCGAAAATGGGGCAATTTGTGGAGCGAATATGGGGAGAACTAGGAGAATTCATAAATTCTTAAGTTTTTCACCATATTGGATGCAAAAAGAAGCTAGATAGCCATTTTTGAACATTTTGGACTTATTGGAGTAGGTTTCAAAAGCATTGGAGCATTGTAAACACAGATTTTTACACTTTTGAACATAATAGAGAGGCCCAAGCCATTGAAAGCTAGACCAAGGAGACGTAGCCCAAGAGAGGTGAACTCCTTTATCATTTGCTTGTTGTAATGTGTTTTTTATGATTTTTTGTACATGTTTATTTTATTGTTCAGTTTATGGTTTATGTTAAATTTCTCATAAAATTAACATAAAAATTGTTCATTTCACTTACAAAAATTGATGAAACCTTAAGCATAATGAAAGCATTTTGTTAATAATATGCGGAAGATCTTAGAACTACAAACTAATATTATAAATCAGATCAATTTGGTATCATAGCACTAGGTTTTCTTTGTGAAAGAAGGATTTAATTGTTTGCAAGTTTATGTCATGCTTACAAGGTTAGAACTCAAAAGAGGTGAAGGAAAGCTGGTTAGAAGCCCTGAAGTTGGGTCAAGGGGAAGAAGAGAAAGGTTGTCACAATCTCCAACACCATTTCAGCCTCAAGTTGTAGTTGAGACTCCAGAGATCATGTCTCATGAAGGAGAACCTACAAACATGATAGAAGATAAGAAGACCTTCAGAAAGGCTTTCTTTGATATGATAGAGAGGAATACTAGGTTGCAAGGGGAAAGTTCCAAACCTCCCAAAGGAGAAGGCTCTTTAGGAAGAGGTGATGGAAATGGAGATAAACCTCCACCCTCTCCACCATCTTCTTTGTCTTCTTCTTCACAAGAATCTTCACCCTCTTCCACTAACACAACCCTTACTCATACTCATCATCATACTTCAAAAGGAACTGGTAAATCACCTTTCTTAAAACTTGATGTTAAATTTGAGCTGCCCATGCATAATGGTGAAGTGAATGCAGAGAAGATTGATAATTGGATTCGTCAGTTGGAGGTCTATTGTAGGATTCAAAACCTTCAAGAGGATGACATAAAGATTCAGTTAGCTTCCTTGAGAATGAAGGGTGCAGCACTAGTATGATGGCAATCAAAGACCTAAGAGGAGATTAAAAAACATGGTACGATATCAATTTCTAGGAATGATTTCATTGCTATAATCAAAAGATAGTTCTACCCTCTAGCTTATATGCAGAAAGCCATCATGAATTGGCAAAACTTTAGACATCTTAAAGGTCAAAATGTGCAAGATTACACCCAAGAATTCAGAAAAAGGTCTTTGATGTTAGGTGTAGATTTTTAATCACAGGATACGTTGCTAAAGTACATAGGGGGTTTACATAGTTACCTTAGGCATACTATCTTAATGTTTAATCCCAGTAATGTAGATGATGTGTGTGTGCAAGGCACTCATCTTGAGGCAAGAGGGAAAAACACCCCAGAAGAAGGTAGTAAAAAGTCGTTTAAGGGTAAAAAGAAAGAAAAGGGTTTCTAACGAAAGAAAAATGCATCCATTAAAAAATGAGAGAAAACAATCTGTAAACATTGTTCCAGAGAGGGTCACGATGAAGCTCATTGTTGGAAGCTTCATCCTGAAATGAAACCAAAGAAATTCAACAACAAAGGAAAATAAGAGACAACTGCAACCACTCAAGAGGATTTGGGATCCGAATCGGGTGATGAAATGAAAATCACAACCATGGGGTTTCAAGGAAAGGAATCCATTACTAGCACTAGTTCTTCATGATCGAAAATCAAACTCCAAATGAAAATAGGAGAATAGAACTGTTTCACATAAGGGTGATCTCAAAACATAACAAAATTGATACGTTGTTTGATAGTGGCTCTCAAGCCAATCATATCTCAGAAAACATTGTCAAGAGTTTAAATCTGGAAACTGTTCCACATCATAAATTGTATCCATGTGGATGGGTATGTGACAATGCGCAATTGCAGGTTATGAGAAAGTGTAAACTGAAATTCACAATCACTGCAAAATCCATAGATGAAGTGAAGCTTGACGTTGGTCGTTAGATATCTGTGGCATCGTTTTGGGAAGCCCATACCTTTATATAGAAAATATGTCTTCCATTGACATGAAAACAAATATCACATATTCAAAAATGGAGTAGAATATATTGTGAGAGCTCACAACAACAAAAAAACAATTTTTCGATTGCTAATGCAGGGCAGATGAAAAGATTGGTGAATTCAAGCAAGAATCTTGTGCTTCTAATGATCAAACCTGAGAATGATATTTATTATGAAGTGTTTGATGGTTGTATTTTGAATTTGAAAACTGATTTGGTTGACGATGTTAACCAATTTGATGAAATGTTTTAGGAATCAAACGGATTACTTCCCAAGAGGGAAATCCAACCTGAGTTACAATTGCAGCAAAAGTGTCTTCTTCGCAAATCTAGGGATTGTTGAATAAAAAGATTGTTTGGCCTACTCCTTTACCGTGTGGTGCACCTCTTGTTTTGGCGCCTGAGAAGAATGGTAAGCATTTCCTTGGATGGGATTCAAGAAGTGGTTTTCATCAGAGTAGAATTGTTAAAGGAGATATAGGGAAGATGACATTCAAAACCATGCAAGGTTTGTTTGAATGGCTTGTTATGTTTTTTGGTCTTTGCCATGCTCCTACTACTTTTACCCATATGAAGAAAGATGTGTTGAAGCCATTTCTAGACAGGATAGTCTATTTGGATGACATTTTCATTTTCAAAAAATTTCATTATGAACATGTCATGTGTGAGAAAAAAATACTTGATGTCGCATGTCAAGAACATTTGTTTCTCAATATGTCAAAGTATATGTTGGATAAAAATTCTTTGATGTACTTGAGCTGTGAAATTGGTTCTTCCAAGCATGTTCAGGTTCCCAAAGGATTTTTGGCAATTTGCGTGGGATGTGGAGAAGGTGAGCTGAAGTTAGACCTCTCCAAGATTGATGTCATAACAGTCTATGGTGGTATTGACTCCATTCCTGCAGACACAGATGAAAGAATCATACATCCCCATGAAGCCACAGATGGCTTTGTTGTGCTTGAAATTTCTGCATGCAGGCTTAAGATAGTCATTTGGATAAGAGGTATTTTGGGAGCAGCCCAATGTTGGAAGAGAAATTTTGTTAATTTTTATTCTATTGTAGTTCATTTGCATTCATTGGCAGTTGTGCAAAAGGTTTTTAAGTGGGGAGGCAAACAATGAGAGGCATTTGATGCTTTAAAACAAAATATCAGTACAGCTCCAGTACTTGCTTTTCCAAACTTGAGATAGTCATTTAAGTTTCAGGTTGTTGTATGTGACTATGCCATGGGCGCAGTCTATTTGCAATATGGTAAGCCCATTTCTTTTCATTCAGAAATTTTCAATGATAAAGTGTTTAAGTTGCAGCGACAAAGGTACTTCCATTGGATGGGTTTTCTTCTATTCCACTCGGTCAAAAGGTATAAGAAAGGTATAAGCAACAAGTTTGTTGATGTACTTTCTAGGCCTATAGTTTGTATAACTAGTTTCCTCAAGCATCATTTTGTTTTACATGAAAGTTATGTTCAGAAAAATACATACTTTCAAGATGTATATTCGAGCTTGAGTCAAAGGAATCAAGTGGAGGAATTTGTTTACCATTTGCATCATAATGTATCATATCATATTGGTAAGAAGGATGTTGCTATTGACAGTAAGATGGACAAAGCCAAAGAGTTCATTGAACGACTCCAAATGGTACATAAAACAGTGCAAGAATAGCTTGAAAAGGGCAAAGGCAAGTACACAGCAAGGCACGTCAAGAATCATGGATATCACAAGTTCTAATTCAGTGATCAATGGATCGAGATTAGAAAGGTGAGGGAACTACCCTCACCTGCTAGAAAATTGAAAGTGATCTTTTAGGGTCCAAAAGACTTCTAGTGGGGAGGAGTGATCAGGTGCTCAAAATTAGGCTCAAAAATAAAAGTGTGATAATCTTGATAAACTTAGCTTCAGATCAAAGAACTCATCATCCTAAATCCAATGGTGTGAATGGCACTCAAATCCGAGCTTATATGTAGAAGTTAGAGCAAGTCAAAGTTTAGGTTTGACTTGGACACATGGCAGGGTTGGATGATGTGGAAAGGCCCTTCAGGGAATGGGGAGGCATCTAGTGGCAGGCCGTCATTGGCCCCCTCATATCACAATCGTAAGCAGGTCGGCATTAAAAATTGGCCCCTGAGCAGGGAAGGGTTACAATGTGATAAGGCAGGCAGGAAGGCATTCAAGAATCGGCTGGAGGCGCGATGTGATGGATCGCAATCGCACATTGGCGAAGGGAAGTGTTACAAAATCAGCCCCAACAAGTTTGGTTGTGATGTGATATCATAATCACAAATAGAAACACGATGCAAATTCCCCCATATATAAGACCTTCGTACGATTGTGAAAGGATCCTGAACGCGATACAATTATAAGCTCCAGTTAAGAATTTCATCAGGTCTGCCAAATCGCAATCGCATATCACCCGCCTGGTTCACAGTCCATAAGACCGCAGGACTCCACCGATTGTGATTTTCCATAAGACAGTTGGCCGACAAATTATGGCCCGCCACACAGCAAAATTTTCACCCAATTAGCGCGTTTTTTGGGCTAATTTGTAGGATCATGCTGGAAATGGGGCAATTTGTGGAGCGAATATGGGGAGAACTAGGAGAACTAATAAAATCTTCATATTTTCACCAATTTGGATGCAAAAAGAGGCTAGATAGCCATTTTTGAACATTCTAGACTGATTGGAGCAGGTTTCAGAAGCATTGGAGCATTGTAAACACAGATTTTTACATTTATGAGCATAATAGAGAGGCCAAAGCCATAGGAAGTTGGACCAAGGAGACGTAGCCGAAGAGAGATGAACTCCTTTATCATTTACTTGTTGTAATGTGTTTTTGATGATGTTCTGTACATGTTTATGTTGTTGTTCAGTTTCTGGTTTATGTTAAATTTCTCATAAAATTAACATAAAAACCCTTCATTTCACTTGCAAAAATTGATGAATCCTTAAGCACAATGAAAGCATTTTGTTAATAATCTGAGGAAGAACTTAGCTCTGCAAACTAATATTCTAAATCAAATCACAAGATCAGTTATTTCAAGTTGTTTTCAGTTAAACTAGTTCCAATTGTTGGAGGAACTAGTGGAAGGTCAGTTGTGCACTGAAACTTCACTCTAACTCAGTGAACATCTTGTTAAATAATCAATCAGCGCAAAATAGCTAGTGCATGTAGAGAATTTGAGTTCTCGATTTTTGTTGGAGATTCCAAGGCAGTGTCACATCAGTTGTAGACTAATCTTGTGTATATAGGTGTTGCATGCAGTCAGATGATCAACCTTTGGAATTGCACAATCAATTTGAGGAATTTCCTAAATAATAGAGGCCTAATTTCTCAAGGAATTGTGCAAGGAAATAGGGGCTCAAGCAGAGTCAGAAATTGACTAAGTCTAGGTTAGAGATTCTCAGTGAGCAGAGAGATAAACTTACAAGTTGTGGTTGTTGAGCAAAGAAATTGTAATACATCTCTATTCATCATATTAATGCAAGCAAGAATAAGGGTTTTAGTAGATTTTCCCCTGGAAAAATATTGTTTGCATGTGCGTTATTTATCATTCCATGTTTTTTATTGATATTCTAAATTGTGAATTGAATTCCGCAAGTAGTAGTCTACTAGGTTTGTGTTTTGTGATTTTGATTAAAACTTCATGAGTAGTTGCAAATATACATCATAATTTCTACATATCGATCTTTGGAAAGTGATGGGTCTTAAACCCAACATTGGAGTCTCTATGATCATAATTCATATTCCTTTTGTCCTCATTATGATTTTCATGGATTACCTTGTCACCATTGCGAAGCCTTTCTTGCAGCAACTTTGTCAAACCTTCCTTCAAACCTTCCATGTCTGCTTTTAAACTATTCATGTCGCATTTTATTTCTATTTTTAAACAATCCATGCCACCTTTTATTTATTATTTTAAGCCATCCCTGTCCCATTTTATTTCATCTTTCGTTCCTCTTTGTGAGAGCGAAATTTGTTGCACTTGGTCCCGTAATTTAGATATATCATGTTGCAATTATTCCTCTTCATGCATCATAATAGAGATTTATAAGGGCTTAATCGATCCGGATTTAAATAGGAACTCAACAATTTACAGAGATAACCATAAACACAAAGATGCAATGGAAATAATACTTCATTTCATTAATGTAAAATACTAAGATATGCTTACAAACAGAAAATGGAAATAAACAGCTAGGGCGATGGTACGTTATTTCTGAGAAGAGATGTGGTGGCTACATGCCTCTAAATTGTGTTACAATGAGGCTCGAAGGCCTATTTATTTTTGAGAAACAATGGAAAACCCTAAACATCCAAAAACCTAACCCTAGAAGATGAAACGCCAAATTGTGGGCTCCATTTGGGTAAATTGGTACATCAACTTCCCAGGGTCGTAACTTTGGCATACGATCTTCGTTTGATGTGTATAATATCTCGTTAGAAAGGTCTATCCGAGAACTACAACTTTGGGAAGAGAAACATCAGTCCATGGACCCATGTTGCTCCCAAATTTCCCAAAAAACGTCGTTTATGGCCTCAAAACAGTTCCGAAAGTTCAAAATCCGAAAAGCTGCTAAAAATAGTAAATTGTGCTGAAAAGCTAAAAGGAACCATGGTGGGGGTCCAAGTGGACTTGGAGGTTGGCCACCAATATCCACCTAGATCATTCCTCCCCCCTTATGAATCAATGGTCCCCATTGCGTTGAGTTCCTCGATGAGATGAGGAAACTTCTGCTGAACTTGGTCCCTGTTGAGCCACTTGCCCTGGTGAAGGAGTTGGCCTGCTTTGACAACTCGATACAGTTGGATGTTCTACTGGTAAGTGTGCTTGATCTGTGTGTCCATGATCCGATTAGTTGCAGCTTGTTGCATGCAATCTAGATTTAACTATGTGGGTGTGAGTTGTTCTGCAATGTCGGATGTGTCTAGTAATGGTGGAAAGTATGGTCGAAGGCGGTCCACATTGAACACTGGGTGCAGACCAAGGAATGGGGGAATGCTGAGCTCAAATGCATTGTCTCCCATAGCCTTGGTAATGGTGTAAGGACCATATCAGAGAGGTCCGAGTTTCTGATAGGCTACAGTAAGGCGTTCCATTTCCAAATATAACCAGACTTTGTCGCCCACCTGAAACTTGTGTGGCACCCGATGTTGATCATGTTGTTGCTTGTACTTGGCATTTGATTTCTCTAGAATGTCATGGACTTGCTGGCGAATTCATTGGATGTGCTCAATGAAGCTGTTTGCATTATCTGTTTCGGACTGGACATGATCCGAACCTACGTGAGTAGCTGCAAATTGCATGGCCACATCAATGGGACATAGTGCCTGGAATCCCAAGCCCACTTGAAAAGGGTTGTGGCCAATCGAGCTGTGGAGGGCCCGGTTGTAGCTATGCTGAACATAAGGGAGGCTCTCATCCCATGTGCATGGATGCTTTGAGTTGTACATGCACAGAATGTGTACAATCATCCTGTTGACAACCTCTGTCTAGCCATCAGTTTGAGGATGGAAGGCTGTGGACTTAGTGAGTTTGGTGTCCAGCATCGACCAGAGACTGGAGAAAAATGTACTGAGGAACATGTTGTCCCAATCTGAGATGATACTCTGTGGGATCCCAAAGTGTACCCACACTCGTTCAAAGAAAAGTTTAGCAGTGGCTTTTGTCATGATATTCTTCTTGCAGGCTGCCAGAATGGCCATTTTCGAGAACCTGTCGACGACCACAAAAACACAATCGTTTACATGCTTAGTGGAAGGAAGCCCTGACATGTAATCCATGGAGATGGATTCCCAAGGTCGACTAGGGGTAGGAAGCGGGGTATAGAGGCCTTGCTTCTTGACTGTCGGTTTGGCAATGGCACAAGCAGTGCATGATCTGTTGTACTTCCCGACATCGTGTCGAATATTCGGCCAATAGAAATACTTCTGCAGTACTGCCACTATTTTCTCGACCCCGAAATGCCCAACAGCCTGACTGTAGTGTGCTTCCCAAATCATCTTGGCATGCTCACTTGAAGGAACACAAAGGTGACCCAGGTGGCATAACAGGGCATCCTGGAGGTGAAAATCTAGAACATGTCGACCCTCCAAGAGTGTCTGGTATCTGTGGCCAAATTCTGGGTCGCTTTTGTGGAGAAGTGGCCAATCAGCAGTCTCATGCCCACAAGAGTTAAGCACGGTGGTTAATGACATGATTGGTGGCTGACTGAGGAAATCTGCAACATTATTGGTGCTTCCCTTCTTATACTTGATATTCAAATGGAACTGTTGCAGGTATGTGGACCACTCCTGATGGCGATCATTCTGTGATTTCCCTTGGGTCTGTATGAACTGGAGGGGTCGGTGGTCTATGTGGATAACTGTTTCCTTCCCCAAAATGTAACGTTTCCATTGTTGGCAGGCATGTACAATGGAATACATCTATTTTTCATAAGTGGGATACTTCTGAACTGTGTCGGAAAGTGTCTCACTAGGATATGCCACTGGATGCCCATGTTGAGTAAGGATTGCCCTAATAGCATAGTCAGAGGCATCTGTCTTGACCTCAAATGGTTGTTGCAAGTCTAGCAATGCGAGCACTGGTGCAGAGCAGAAGCGATCTTTAAACTCTGTGAATTAGTTCTGTTAAGATTCAGACCAAAATAATTTTGCTTTCGCTTCTCCCTTGGTGACTTGACTCAAGGGCCAAGTGATATGAGAAAAATCCCAACACGAACTTGCGGCAAAAGTTCGCAAGACCTAGAAAGTTGCGGAGCTCCATTAGAGTGGTTAGAAAGGGCCAATCCCAAATGACTTGCATCTTGGCTGGATCCACATGCACCCCTTGTTCATCAATAATGTATCCCAGATACTGAACCTTGGTCATGCCAAAATTGCATTTCTCCAAATTGGCACATAACTTGTGTTGTCCTAGTGTTTGGAGAACCTGTCGGATGTGGTGGAGGTGCTCTTCCCAACTCTGGATGAAGATCAAGATGTCATCCAAGTATACCACTACCAATGAGTTGGTGAATGGCCGCAAGATGTCATCCATTAGCCTCATGAAGGTTGCAGGAGCATTCGCTAATTCGAAAGCCATAACCAACCATTCGAAAAGGCCCTCCTTGGCTTTGAAGACAATCTTCCACACGTCGGAGGGTTCGATTGGTACCCGTTGATATCCTGATTTCAAATCTATCTTGCTAAAATATCTTTCCCCCTTCAGTTGGTCCAGGAGGTCATCAATCTGTGGGATCGGGTACCTATTACGGACAGTGATCTTGTTCAGCGCCCGATAGTCAATACAGAGTCTCCAAGTCCCATCCTTCTTTTGTACCAACATGATTGGGCTTCCATAGGGTGATGAACTCGGGCGGATGTGACCTTTTTGTAGCAGCTCCTGAATCTGCCTCTTGATTTCATCATTCTCCATAACGGAGCGTCGATAGATTGGTCCATTGGGCAACGGCGCACCTGGGGTCAGATCGATGGAGTGCTTGACCCGACAGTGCAAAGGAACCCCTACGACGGAGGTGAAGATGTCCTCATACTCCTCCACGACCTTGTCCATCTGTAGTTTTCATGTGGAGGGTCCCTGTCTGGAGGTCGTGGCCACCGTCTTCTTCTTTTCTTGAGGGCGTATCATCAGGAAAACAAATTTCCCGGTTTTGGAAATGAGCTTACTACATTGTTTTGCAGCAACCAAAGAGATGGCGATAGGCGGTGCTACCTCCGGTATCCTGTACAACTTATTTCCCAAAGTAATAATAACAGCACGGGGCCTTGATTCATACACGTCATGTCGCTTTCACAAGTATGATTGTCCTAATAATACATCACAAACTTCAAGGGGAGCAATGTCACACAATACCTCATCCGTGAAGGGCTTGATGTTGTATGGAAGGCGACACTGCTAGCTCACACAAAGATCCTGTCCTTAATGAAGCCACCCGATGGTGTACGGTTGTGGATGTGTTGTGGTCGGTAAGCCTAGCTACTTCACGACCTCTACCGAAATGAGGTTCTTTTGGCCCCCGCTGTCAGTAGTGAACTATAGTGGGGATCCCCTTACCCACATCTGGGAGTGGAAGAGACGCTCCTCTTCCTTTGGATCTTCGGGCTCCTCTTTTTGGATATTCATGGTGGCGAAGGTGGCATTGGGCTCCGCATCGATAATCTGCTTCCCTTTGTCATTCCCCTTGTCGGGTTCTGACTCAGAGTCGGAACATGCATCTGATTCTGAAACCTTTAGCTCATCCACCAGTGACTGCTTGGCCCGATACTCACTTGTGTTGTGAGTAGAGCTCTTATGGAACTCACACCATTTTCCCGTGTCCTTTTTCGGCTTCGCGGCATTGTTCTTTGCTTGCAGCTTTGGCGGGTTGTCTTGGGCCACCCCGCCTTGGTTTTGTCCTTTGTTCTATGGTTTGGGGCACCTTTCCCTTGCTTCGGATTCGTAGATCCAAAGTCTCACTTATTCTGTTTAAATTTTTGCTCGACCTTGACGGCATATCGGTATGCCTCGCCGATTGAGGAGATGTTCAGGAATTCTATTTCTTACTGGATGTACTTGTGCAAGCAGCCACAGTATTTGAGTATCAAATGCTGCTCTAAATCCTTGATACCCAACTTTGTGTGAAGGGTATGGAAAATATTGGTAAACTCCAGCACGTCTTGGTCCCTTCCCTATCGCAGCGTGGTCCACTTTATGTATTGATCCTTATAGCTTCTGACAGGGTAGTACTGCTCCTTGATGGCATCCTGGAATGAATTCCAGGTGGGTGCAGCTGAAAATAGTGAGCCAGTATTTTCATCCTTTTGCTCGCAGTAGGTTTCCCACCAGTCCTTGACGTCAGGGGCTGCTTTGAGAAGAGCGAAAATAATCTTTTCCCGACTAGAAAAATCATGAACATAAAAATAACCCTCTAGCAGATTTAACCATTTATCAATGGCATTTGCATCTATCTGACCCTCGAATATGGGGATTTCAAAATTAACTTGTACCTTAAATGGTGTGGCATTTCCAGAGTAGCTGTGGGAAGCCGATGCATTGCCCCTGGGTAGCTGCTAAAGGATCTAGGCAAAGTTGTCCATCATCGCATTCTTTTGTCGCTCGAGGGCTTCTTCAAGCAATATTTTGATAGGATCTCCTGCCCCCTCATCTTTATTTTCATCCTCCATGGGAGGTCATCGGGTTTTGAGAGGCTGGTCTTGCAAATGTTCGACCAGTTCAAGCCCTAACTCCTTATATCCCGACCTCATTGGGGACATGCAAAGAAAAACAGAGCACTATGATACCACTAATCCATATTTAAACAGGAACACAACAATTTACAGACATAACCATAAACTCAAAGATGCAACGGAAATAATACTTTATTTCATTAATGTAAAATATTGAGATGCTTACAAATAGAAAATGGAAATAAACAGCTAGGGCGATGGTAGCTTATCTCTAAGAGAAGATGTGGTGGCTACATGCCTCTGAACTGTGTTACAATGAGGCTCGAAGGCCTATTTATTGTTGAGAAACAATGGAAAACCATAAACATCCAAAAACCTAACTCTAGAAGATGTTACGCCAAACTGTGGGCCCCGTTTGGGTAAATTGGTACATCAACTTCCCGGGGCCGTAACTTTGGCATACAATCTCCATTTGACGTGTACAATATCTCGTTAGAAATATTTATTGGAGAACTACAACTTTGGGAAGAGCAACATCGAAACATCAATCCATGGACCCATGTTGCTCCCAGATTTCCCAAAAAACGTCGTTTAGGGCCTCAAAATAGCTTCAGAAGTTCAGGACCCAAAAAACTGCTAAAAATAGTAAACTGTGCTAAAAAGCTGAAAGAAACCATGGTGGGGGTCCAAGTGGACTTGGCGGATGGCCACCAATATCCACCTGGATCATTAAAGGGTGTAGAATTATTTTGTTTGAGAAGAATTTTAGTACCAAATACTAATATCTCTACTGCAATATTCCCTTGGAATCACTTCAAACTGATTTTTCAAACAAAAGTTACATGGTTTTTAAAAAATACACACCTTTTTTTTTGCTTTTAGGAGCTCGATCTTGAAATGGTTGGAACTTTATAATTTTGGCTCTCTAAGCTCTAAAATTTTGTCTTGTGGTAGCCCTATGAGTCTTGTTTCCAACCCCACAAGTCATATGAAGATTGGATTCTTCAAGAAAGAGTTATGCCCAATCTCCCACAATGTCCTGATTATAGATTAGTTCAGTAGAGCGAACTTGTACGAAATTCCATGTGTCACTGCTCTAACCTTCGGACCTGAAAATGATACAAGAAAAACTAGTTTGTTCACTTTCAGTAACTTTTTACAAAATTTAAATCTAATGCTCGAAGAGAAATTTATGACGATTTTCCCCAGGTCACTTGTTTGAGATTGAATTCTGGAGCCTGCAAAAACCCTAATTTCTTTGGACCATATCGCAAAAAATATAGTGAACCAATACCTGAAATTTTTACACAAAGTTCACCAATATTTAGGCTCCTCGTGGTTGAAATTCCAGCTTTTGAAGCCTCGTATAAAAAAAATTATAGTAAAATACCAAGATAATGTGTTTGAAGTAGCAAAACCCTAGAATCTAAAGCTCATAAACCAAATGTTATGCAAACAACTCACAAAATAGAATAAAAGATAGATCAACAACTTTATAAATAGCCTCTTCAAGGGGGAAACCTCATTTACTTCACATAAATGAAAAATTCTAGGATGATACAAATGATAATACCTCCTTTGTATATATAGGAGTCTAAGGGGTCATAATATAATCAGAGCCTGCATAACAATAATAATGTAAGGGCACAACAATAACAATAGTGGGCTTCTATGGGGCACAACAATAACAATATGGGGGGTAAATGTGAACAACAATAACAATAGGGGGCTATACTAACAATGATAATAAGGGGGATACAATAGTATTATAGGGACCTAACATAATAATTTGTGGTTAAATATGAATAGAGACACAATTTGTATATCTCAAATGCAGTTTAGGCATATATTTTGCTAGGAGAAGAGGGAAAATACTATGTCTTCAAAGTTGGGCATTGTTATTGGGTTGGGTGCTTGAATAAGAAAAAGAATATTTTTCAAATCTTCCACAAAACTAAGGAATTCCTCTTGAATTGATAGTTGATTAGCAACTTTACAGGTTAACTTTTATGGTTAGTTGAGATAAAGCATTTTTAGAGGATTGTTCTTGGCTTTAGGGGTCAACAATAGCCATCACAATTAGTGTAGGGAAGAAACTATAGATGTATTTATAGTTATTTTAAAATTTTCAAAAATTATGGTTGTAATCATAATTGTTAAAGTAAAGAAGGTACAAATATATTTATAGGCATGTTTGGTGTTTTATTTTATTATTTGTTTTGCAACGTTAAATTAGGTGTTAATTTATTACTAAGGAAGATGGTTTGTTTTGTTATTCTCCATAATGTATTCTTCTCTTTGTAGGTATTTTTCATAAAGCATTTGACCCAGTTTTAAGCCCACTCCCTTTTTGGATAATTTGACAACCTTTAAATTTAATTGCCTATGAATTTGATCGAAGGATATAACCCTAAAGATTCTAATCAATTCCATAACTCTAATCATCCATTGATCGAATAAAAAAGTGTTTAAGGAAGTATTACCTTTCAGCCAATCTATAACAACCTTTGAATCCCCTATCACTTATAAGTTTAGATTGTTGAAGTGACACAATTAAAATGACTAACATAAACAATTGATTTGTATTATCTTAGTACTTGTTAAGTAGTCATATTTTTGTTCCTGGACTAAATTAGTCATTCACGTTAGTCATTTTTAGTTGTATTACTTATTAGCTAATCGTATATTTTAACCCGAGACTAAATTAATTTTGTGTTAGTCATTTTTAGTTGGGTCACTTTAGATTGCTCATTTTTTGTAGTATTTCACTTGGAAACATTGCGATGACTAACTTTTTTAGTCACCTAGTCACTAATTTCATCCTTTTCTACTAGTGCGGAGAAAACCTTCTCCATCCTCAACTCTTCGGGTTTTCCTAAGACCAACTCAACCATGATCCAAAATCCATGAGCATCCAAAGCTCAACCAAATAGGGAACCCACTACATCATGGCTATCCAGGAAATGGCATAAGGCAAGGTTGTACATTACTGTCAATCCAAGAAAATCTCCATGCCAATGATAGCAAAAATGACCAGCCAACTAATGCATGAACATGCATTCAAATCCCAGCAAGATAATCAAACATGCACATTGCTACCTATAAAATCCTCCTGTTGGTTGATATTTTCTCTGTTCTCTTCTACCCTTGCATAATGTTGTTCAAACCTTCTTCTTAGCTGCCACTCGAATTCAACTTGCACTCCTTGTTTTCCTTACTTGTCTTCCTTGTTCCCCCGTGTTGTAGATTCTCTCTATTTTTCCTTTATTTTCCAAATTATTTTATTTTCTTTTCATTTTCCTTCATTTTTCCTTTCATGCATATTCTTTTACTATTTTTATCATTTTCTTATCTCTTCCTCTTCCCCATCTGCTGAAGTGGAATTTCTTTCATTTTCCTTTATTTCTTTTGCATTTTTGCCTCGTGTCCTTGTTGGCCCGTAATAATTAATTTTCCATTTATTTCCTTTTGCCTTTTTCCAATGCCAATTTCCATAGCCAATAAATAATTAACCACAAGTGGATCTCAATGTAATGTTTTTCCCCTCATTCAACTTGGAATATATGTCCCATGGCCTTGGTTTGATTTTTCTTTTTATAATGTCCATACATTATTTATTTACATGGAATTTAACATGGGGTTCTTACACAATAGCATTAAAGAAAGCCAAAATAAAGCATCTCATACAAGTTTTAGAAGAAAATATTCTTGCAAGGTTTGGTATTCTAGAAAAATTATTACAAAGAATTTATCAATATTTATTAGTTCAAATTTTACAAGCTTTTGTGGCAAAAATGGAATACTAATGGGAAAATCTTCTAATTACTATTCACATGGTAATGACTTAGTTGAATCAAAGAATAAAAAATTGATACAAATCCTAAAGAAAGTAGTTCATGAAAATCAAATGAATTGGCATAAAAAGTTGTTGATGCTTTATGGGCTCGTAGGATCATGCCAGAAAGTAGTACATGTTGATCCCCATTCCATTTTGGTATGTGGAAAAATATGCAAGATTACCTACATGGTTGTAATTCATTGCATTGGCTACAATGACTTAAATACAAGATGAAGAAGGAATTACACCTATTCAAACAAGACTTCACCAGTTTATTCAAGTATAAGAACGAAGGGAGCAAGCTTTCATAAATTTTCAAAGAAGACAACAAACAATGATCAGATACTTCAATAGAGGAGCTACAAACAAAGCCATCTCCAAAGACCAACTTTTTTTATTATGGAGTAAAGCTAAAGAAAATCCCTTAATTCATACTAAGTTAAATGTGTTATGGATTGGCACTTATCAAATAGAGAAAGGCAATAGCTTCAATTCATATATATTAAAGGGGATGGATGATAAAATTTTAAAATTGTTAGTCAATGGGCAACATCTCAAGCATTTCTTCACCTAAAGACTACCAACCCCTCTCTATATCATAGAAGTGTAAAAACGTGTACATATTCAACTTCTTTCATTTTCAACTGGATTGTGTAAATTCAAGAAAAAACACAACTACATGGCAAATGGATTCAAGGCCTTATGGATTCTTATTAAACCATAAGGGGTCACAATCCCAAACTTGGATTTGATAAGTTGACCCAATTTTGTGTATCATCATCATCATTGTTTATCCCTTCTACTTTTGTTTTCTCTTGTAAAATCCCATGCTTATTCATATTTCCAAAAGTTGTGTGTGAAGCTTTTCACCTCAAGTAATAGTCTCTCACTTCGCACACTTTTTGCTTTGTACATAACCAAACCTGCATTACTCCTATACTTAGCTACTTCACAAGTGTGTAGAACACCCTGCCCATCCAACTCTTTGCACATACCATTCCTCTCCACAACACTTTCCTCCACACGTGTATTTCTCCACATACAAAAAACTTATGCATAAGGCATTCTTTATATTCTATCAAAGTGACTTCTTCACTCATAAGCCATAGTTAGTGAAAATCATAGCCATTTTCTCCTTTCAAGGCTAATTTAAAGCTCATTTAAGTAAGTATGATCGTTGAGGTGGAAAGGTGTTGATGTTGTGTAACGTTAATAAAATATGACAATGCACCATTTAAAGAAATGCCATAGTTTATAAACTTCTCATTATTAACCTCGCATGTCCTAATGAAGATGGTATGTGATGAAGGAATGTATTAAATTCTAGTATGTGTAAACTAAGCTTTAAACAACTAAGAGCTCCATAGAGCCTCACTTAGTATTTCACGTATATCAAAGCACATTGGAAGAATAAATCAATAAGGAAAGTAAGAGGAAGAAGGATTTTTTTGTGGGGGTACAACTAATTCACTCACATGGCAATATAACAACTTCCATTGGTCTACAACCTATAAATGGTATTTGAACTTAACACCTGAGAAGAATCAGAATAATAGAATTTGGATTATAGGCCTCACTAAAATTGGATGTGTTCAAGAGGTATCTGATTTTAGAGAAATTGTTTTTTTGTGTGTCCGCTCATTCAACCCCAAGACCGACACTATCATATTTTCTTTACAAGGAAAGAATGCAATCCTATTAACTCCCAATGCTTTCAAAAGGATGCCCAAGTTGCCAGACCTTAATAGATAACTCAAGTTGTGACTCTGAGGGTGGTAGAATCAATGTCATTCAAGAATTCATGTTTCAGTTTGCGCATGTGCTAGCCAACCTCACTTCTATAGGTATTTCACTGCTAACATGTCCATAGAGGGTTTTATTCTTAGTTATTCGCCCACATTATGGGATGTGAATCAAGATCTCATATACCTAGATTATTTTTTAAAGGACTTAGAACATGATTAACAATTTGTTGATAATGATTTAATGACATTTATCACCAAGATTTATACCTTTAATGACCTTCATAAGACTCAATAAGGGGTTCAAAGAGGGAAGCGAATAAAATAAATTAAGGTAGGATGGCATGTTAGGGTTAAGATGTTACAAGATGTTATTTCTAAGTGCACAAGGATCAATGACCGAAGGAGTAATGATTTTTTCAGTTATTAAAGTTGAAGGGTTTAGAATGTTTAGAGATTCCATGTTAGTTCCAAAAGGTATATAAGAAGAAGATTTGGAAGTTGTTAAAACATCATGGGGAAATGAACTTGACAACTTGATTTTCCAAAAGAATAAATTAAAAAAATGTTAGTTACATTTGATAATGAAAATGAAGACCAATTTTCAATCATTGATCAATTAAGATTGGATTCAAAGGAAATAGAGGAACATATCTTTTCGTTAGGGGTGGAGCAAGACATAATTGTCTTTCCAATGAAGGAGTATACTGAAAAATGGCTTAGGAATTTTTTAAATGAAATTGTTAATCCTAAATAACTGTTGGGTGGTTAGATTAACATATATACAAATCCAATATATACTATAAGAATCTAATGATGCAAGGGAGTGAGAAAAATCATTTCACTAACCATCCTCTTGCAATTTTGTGATTGTTCTCTATTATATTTGAATTAATTCCCTTTTCTTTCTCCCTAGTCTCAGATCATCTAACTTTGTGAATTGTGTTTTACATTAGTGAAGTTGATCCTTGATTAGAGTCCTTTTGTTTATTCTAGGTTACTAGATATTACTTATTGGTCCACAAGAGCCCCATCGAAGCACAATAGGATGAATGCATTCAACTTGGGCTTAAGTATTAAGAATTTTGTAGAGTTATTTAGGCATCTGATTTATTCAAACATAAAGTCTATAATATTATTGTTTGACTTTAATAGACATTTATTTAAGCATTGAGATCTCGTGAATGTTCTATTATGACTCTTTGTGATGTTGAATGAATGAAGTCATAGCTCTTTGAAAATTTAGGCCATTTCTTTATTTTATATCTATGAATTTTTTCAAATATGTCTTCCTCGTGATATGTGAATGGGTAGGTATTGTGGGATGGATAATCAGTGAGATAATATTTATGTTTGCTATTTTTATTTCTTACTACCACCTCTATAAAAATGTAGAGATCAGTTAGATAAGTCCCTCGGAGGTTTACTCTTGTCCTTAAGAAGAAAAGATATCAGCATCCATGTCGAGCATATTCCTATTATCAAATATCAATTGTTTGGTGCTAAGGCAATGTAATGATCCTATTTATTTTTAGGAGGGGGTTGCAACCAAATTACTTATCAATAATTGGCACAAATCTTAAGAAAAAATGCTAAGGAAACATTTGGAAGGCATAAGCTTAAGAAACGTGACTAAGGTGCAAGCCACAATCAACTCGCCATATTGAAGGGATGAGAATGCTTGATAGGATTTGAACCAGAGTCATCTTCACAAAAATCACTCGTAGTTGTTGCTAGACCATAACCTGATGGACACACACACACACACATCCCCAATGGCTAGCTCAATAAGTTGAACCATCTGCATAAGGTATATTGTGTGTGTGTGTGTGTGTGTGTGTGGGCGCATTTTCCTTGTAACCAATCCCCCACCCTCCAACTTGTAGGTAAGGGTAAAATAGGGATCAAATACATCCAATAACAATGCTTGAAAGCATTGCAACCATATATTTAACATGGGCTCAACATGTCACTTGTGGGAATCTAATTTGGGTGGGGAGGATAACAATTTTTCTTCCAAAACACCTTACATAAACCTAATTGGTGCATGCACACACACACATATTGGTATTACATGAGGGTGAGGAGTAGGGAGAGACATAAGATATAACTTTAGTTTTATCATATATCTCCCACATAAGAGCTGGGGCCAATGACAAACATAGGAAAATAATTTATAAATATATACATATATGTTACATGTACATATATATATACATGTGTGTGTGCACATGTGTGTAGTGAACACATATACGCACATGACATGGATAAATATATATGTCAACCAAGTCCTCATATTAGTTGTGTCTATGTTATTATTGTTGGTCCCACTTGACGTCTCCACTTGCTTAACACCAAAATTGAGTTGGTTTATTTACCCCTAGTGTTATCCTTAGAATTTGGGGAAGTGCCTAAGGGTTATCTCGAGAAAACCTCCAGACGGTTATCCTTAGAATTAGAAGAAGTGCCCAGGGGTTATCTCAAGAAAAACCCCAGGCACTTCCCCTAATTCTAAGGATAACCCTAGGGGTAAATAAACCAACTCAATGTTGGTGCTAACCTAGTAGGGACATCAAGTGAGACCCATATGTGTGTGCATGTGTTTTACTATACACATGTAACATACTAACACACACACACATATTCCTTGGATTATAGATATTGAAAAGACTCACAAGCACTTCCCCTAGTTATAAGGATAACTCAAGGGGTAAATCAACAAACTCAATTTTGGCACTAACCGAATAGGGACATCAAGTGAGACTCACAACAATAACATAGAGGCAGTGAATCTGAGGAGTTGGCAAACATATATGTGTATCCATGTGTGTGTGTGTTCATGTACATGTGTGCATACACTCTCACACACATATGTATATGTCTTACATGTAACATGTAGATATACATACACCATATGTATCACATGTAACATGTGTGTGTGTGTAAGAACACACACATATGGATAAATATATATATGTCTACCAAGTTCTCGGATTAGTTGCCTCTATGTTATTATTATGGGATTTCACTTGATGTCCCTACTGGGTTAGGCACTAGAAGTGCATTAGATGATTTACCCCTAACGTTATCCTTAAAGCTAGGGGAAGTGCTTGGGACTTTTCTTCAAATCTATAATCCAAGGAATGTGTGTGTGTGTGTGTGTATTTGTTTTAGCATACATATGTAACATATATGTAAAACAAAGTAACCAATCAAATGAGAACTCTAGCCAATAAACATGAAAAAAACGACCCAAAAACAAAAAGTGTGTATGTTGGAACGACATTTTTTTGGGGTAAATTTTTAACATTTTTTAAAAATGACAGTAAAAACAATTTTTTTGTGCAAAAAACGCCCTGAAATCAAAAAGTGTTAATGATGTCATCAATGCTTTTTTTCTTGCTAAAATTCCAACATTTTTTAGCAATGGCATTAAAACTAAAATACCATGACTCCAAAAATCATTAAAATTCCAATAGTTTTCAACAATACGTCGAACATAAAATATCACAAATCCAAAAGACCTAAAATTTCCAACAATTTTCAACCATGGTGTTATGACTCTGAAAAATGTTATAATTTTGGCATTTTTCAACCATGGAGTTAAAGATAAAATATCACAACTCCAAAAAACTTTAAAATTTCAACATTTTTCGGCCATGGAATTAAAAACAAATATCATGACTATAACAAACCTTAGATTATCAACATATTTTGAGAGAAAATATCATCACTAAATCAAACCTTAAAAATAAATACCTAAATCCAAAAGTCATTATACCAAATGCTAAAAATATAGTTCTTTTAAAATCTTAGACTAAGGCAACTTGGCACATTGCAAAGAAAACTAAAAAACCAACCATCAAATTGCCACATAGTGGGGGAATAGTTTGAACCATTGCAAGTGAAACTTCAAATAAGCACATAGTGGAGGCGAACTTGATTCATTGTGACGAACACTGAAACATAATATCAATTTGACACATATTGGGGTCGGGTTACTAGTCGAACATCAACACAACCCCTACAACAATAAATAAATAAAACAAAATAAATATTAAATTATAACCCAAAATAATAATAATAAGTAAAATTAAATAAAAATATTCAAAAATTAAAAATGACAACAACACACACACACACACACATAAAGAAAAAACCAAAAAATAAACATAATTATTTTTTAAAACAACCAAAATTATGAAGATAATTCAAACATTCAAAAAAAATAAGAAAACAAAAAAAAAATATTAAAAAAGGACCCAAAAAAAATGTAAGAAAAAAAATAATATATATATAATTGACATGCAACCCCCACCGAATGGCCAAGGGGGTCGTGGGCCAAGGCACTCACTTTGCCTCACAACCCCTTAGTCGTTGGGTTGGGGTGTCTGCCTTGGCCCGCGGCCACATAGTCGTTGGGAGAGGGCGGGCACACCTGCCCAACAACTAAGGGGTTGTGGGCCAAGGTGTCTGTCCTGGCCTACAGGACCTTGGCCGCTAGGGCGGGCCACCCCTACCCAACTGCGAAGGGACCGCAGGCCACGACGAGTCGATTTTATTTATTATTTTTTAATTTAATATGTGTGTGCGTGTGCGCTAATTTTTTTTGTTTAATTTTTGTCTTTATTAATATTTTTTGTTTTTTGTTTTTTTATGTTTTAATTTTCATTGTTTTATGGGTTATTTTTTGTTATTTTTTAAAATTGTTTATGTTTTTTTTCTTTGATCTTTTATACAACTTTTTTATTTTTGATTTTTTTTAATTTAAATGGTTAAGTGTCAAAAATATGTCCCAAAAAAAAAAGGTTGATGCTTTTGAAAATCCACATGAAAATCAACAAAATTTAAAAAAAAAAATATCCATACTCAATATATCAGAAAAATTAAGTGTCAAAAATAAGCCCAAAAAAGGGGGTTTATGTTGCATCGACATTTCGGCATGAAAGTCACTAACATTTAAAAAAAATATGTGCAAAGAAAATTTAAAGTATCAAAAATATGTTGCCAAAAAAAATGTGTATCCTGAACCAACACTTTTCAAAATCAGATGATTTTCGCTACCTCTACAAAAGTGAGAACTTGGTTCAATTCCAGTTTGATTGGTTATTGTGTTGTAACACACCTATCTCCTGAGTGCCTTATTAACTATGCACGATATCTACACCTAACCTCCTCGATTACCTTAAGGAAGTGGGGTTATTAAAATTCCTCTTCTTGTAGTTACCTCAAAACTCATTCCAAGATTTCCATTGTATTTTTCTTATTGAGAGTTTTCCGAGCAACATAAATCTCACCCAATTCTAAACTCTGGATGTAAAGATATGCCCATTTGAATATTTTCCTCCCATTCCACATCAACATTAGTACCATTCGCATGTGACATACATGTGGCATCCCTTACCCATGTGTCACCATCCTATAATTCCATATTAGCAACCATGATGGCCTGCCCGGTCCACTAGTTACCTTTTTGGTCAATCGGTCCCCTAAGAAAAACTTCATTGGGTAACTTATTTATTTTACATTAATCACGGATTGATTTGATAGATGGATCATCAATGGATGAAACTCCACCTCCTCATCATCTATCACCTAGCATGCCCTATTGGGATCCTTATCAGGGTCAACAGTTTCATGAGGAAACCCCAATAGCTTGTCTCAACCTCTCAACACTTGATACCTTAAAGGGTTGATATTTGTCATACTATAGCCAAATAATGAGAAGTTAAATCTTTGATAGCTAATGACATTTTAGGTTCTATTAGTATTGAGGAGTAAGACTGATATCGAGGTTCCAAACTCCCAAAACCTGACACTCGACAACTGATATACCTCCTTCAAATAAGTGGAAACCAAAATTTGACAATTGATAGGAATTTTGTGTTGGACACCTAATCCTAAATGGGTTAGTGTGGAAGTCGAATGGACAAAAGCAGTCCAAGAGACCTTGGGATGTGAATCCCAACGGTCACATAATGTACTATAAATGTATATCATTTGTGAATAAAAATTGTATTGCATGTTTTATCATTCATCTCTCTTACTGTCCATGTGTGTTTAACATGGTATCAGAGCAGGCGATTGCTGGTCCTGCTCCAATTTGAGCCACTTGTTTTGTGGCCTCTCTGTGCGTTGTATTTCTGCATTCCTCAGATAGATGTGTTATGTGTGCATCCCTATTTCATGCTGCAAACTGTCTGGCTGATACGCACCTGCACGCCTGCCTATTCTGCCCATGCTCTGCATTTCTGTAGCCTGACACATCTGCCCTCTGCGTGATAATTAGGGTCTGCCCTCTGCGCTATAATTTGGGTAACGCCTGAGACTGCGCACTGACTGGTCTGAACGTTGCTCCTGTAGCGGCTCTCTGCATACAAAACGTCCTCTGTCGTTCTCAACTAATCCACTGAACGCCTTTGTCCTCTGTCCTCTATGATGATGCGTTTAACTGCGCTGAATTGAAATGGAAATCGTGTTGATGGCGTGTTGTGGGCTGACATGGTATGGCGTTACACTGTTGAATTGACATACGTTGGTTATGGAAATTTTGAAACGCTGGTTATGAACGTTTTGAATGCTATTTCAAACAAATACGTTCACTGCTGTTTCAAATAAGTTTGGACCAGTGTTGAACTGCACATTTCCCATGTACCTGGAGGCCGGCGTCCATGGAGTAGGCCTTACCACTGAGGGCAGCACTGCTGGCGGCTTGAATTTCCGGATTGGAATCATAGCTTCCTGTTCTGCGGATACCGCCTCTCCAAACCACGCAATACCGCCTTGGAGGTTCCACCGAGATTCATGGTGTCAAAGGCTTACACAAGACATAAACACTCTCACATTCGCTTGTTTGTCCTTTCCAATCCTCAGTCTACGTTCAAACTCATTCTTGCTGACACTTCATCGTCTATGCATACGCTTGTTATCCAGGAATACAAGTGTGTACACTAGTTGTGAATGCATTGAAAGTTCTTGTGAAATTCATTGAAACAGTGCATTAAATCTCTGATAATACACACTACGTGTGCTTGGTTGACTTTCTTTCATGAAGCAACATTTCGATGCATTCTCGTCTATTATTACATTAAATGGAGTAGTGAATGGTTCAAACACTTGTGGTTCATTGATTTTGTTATCTCCAGCAATTGTGCCAGGTTCGAACTACAGTGAGTCATTGCTGGAAACGTTGGCTGCTAAGAAATTATTTCAGGTGGATGGTCAATGAAAGCGCCGGTAACTGACTGATAATTTGCATCCTCTCATTGTGTGGGATCAATTATTCCTGAGTTCCATAGATTCACATGCCAAATGGCGTTGGATGAATTGTTTCGACCTCGTTCTGGAATATTCTATAGCAAATAAACATATACAATGGAAATTTACAGTCAAGAATTAATTTGATTTATCTATGTCATAGAATTTCTTATAGAAAATGGTGTTTTTTAGTTGAACCGATAAATTCACAGCCTAGTTATAGATCTAGTGAAAGACTCAAGGCATTTGTATATTCTGACAATGACAAGTGAAGTCACTTCATAGGGCGAAGTGCTAATTATGTCTCTTGCACTGGTGAGAGAGTGTTTTTAGGGCGTTGATGTTGGGAAAACAACTTTGTCCTCTGCAATACTATAAAAAATGCAAACTTCTGCAAGGAACTGTAAACGGTCATTAAATGAGGAAAAATTCGAAAAATCTCCTGAAAATTGTATTTGTCGTGCCTCCTCTGCAATTTCCTTTAATTCCTTTCTCATTGCATTATGCCAGTGTATTATCTCGTCAATTGGAAACAGAACCACAGCATCAGCATGATTATCGACATGATTATTTGTCGCTACATGTGACCTCTTGCACATCATCTTACAACAATCATGTCTACTAGAACTTTGTCCACTCTGGCCCACTGTTGTAGCAGCCTTTGAAGATAGAAATCCTTCTGGAGAGCCTATTACTTGTTTATTCTCATCTCTAAAAGCATCTTCCATATCAAATGAGATGCACTTTTCTTTCAGCCAGGTAAATACAACATGTTGAAGCAGCTTTTCTTTTGGCACTATTTCATGCATACACTGGATATGAAGTGATTTCAAAAGGGCAAGGGCGCACATCAAAGTTTGGGTTTTCATACTTTCCAAGTACTAAATTGAGTGTGTTAAAGTAAAAGGTGCATGATTTGGTTCTATGAATTGAATGATGAGTATGAAAGTCTATACTCATGGATTGGAAATGAACTTTTGTATAAAGTTATGTTTTAAGATTTGTGATTTGGGTTTTATAAAAGCCCTATGAAATAGGAATAAGTTATGATGAAAGTATGTGAGTTAATCATGGAAGTATGGTGAAAGTTTGGGATGATGTG
>APFE031041466.1:30233-49425 GCA_000404065.3 Pinus taeda
GAGACAAAGATGCCCGTGAACATGCCTTCAGTGGGCAATCTGGGACACTTCCTCTAGCAGAAGACTTCAGCTTCTTGCTAGTTTTGGAAGAGTTCCAGGAACAAAATTGAGAACACTTCCTCTAACAGAAGACTCCAGCTTCTTTCCAGCTTTGGAAGAGTTCCAGGAATTGCACTAAGCATTCCAGAGTTGTTGGTCATCCTTAAACCATCACAGGTTGAGACTTCCCTTTTCAGGTTGAAGTTTTACCTTTTATGCGGCGTGAGACCTCCCTTTTATGGTTGAAGGTTTCCCTCTTTAAAACAATAGGATCACTTCCTCTAGCAGAAAACTTCAGTTTCTTGCCAGGTTTGGAAGAGTTCCGGGAACTACACTAAGCATTCCAATGTTGGTGGCCATCCTTAAACCACCGCTCTTTATACCAACATTTCAAAGAGCACATTCAGCCTAGTGCTGCCATGCATTTTTTGCACATTTTGTATTACAGCTCTCTTCTTGGACTCATACATAACCCTTCGGATTAAGGGGGGGAACGTTGGACACCTAATCCTAAATGGGTTAGTGTGGAAGTCGAATGGACAAAAGCAGTCCAAGAGACCTTGGGATGTGAATCCCAACGGTCACATAATGTACTATAAATGTATATCATTTGTGAATAAAAATTGTACTGCATGTTTTATCTTTCATCTCTCTTACTATCCATGTGTGTTTAACATTTTGGAATTTGTTAGTATCAAGGGTGTAAGCACAATATAGAGTTCCCAACCTCAAGAAATACCAACACCCAACAACTTATCTTCCAATGCATCATGACAAAATTCTATATAGCGTCCACCTCAACTTCCTCTTGATCACCACCTTAGTGCCACTGGGCACTCTAATCCATGTCATCCTACCACATCCTCTTGTCATGTCAACATGTCACATCAGCACCATGCTAGCATCCCACATCATTCAATACTTCATTCACACCATGTCATATTGCCAATTCATCACTACATCAACATGTCACATCACCAAATCGTGTCATTCCAACATGCCACATCACCAAATCCCACCACACCAACATGCCATATCCAATACCTTATTGGTTGTCATTGGTATTGGGATGAAATCTTGGTAGCTATGTCTTAGTCTCTTGGTACATAATCTCCCAAATCCTAATACCAAATAGACAACCTTCCTATCATTTGTCAGATCCTAGCTTTTCATTAATTGGAGTGTGTTTCAAATTCTATTATTATTGAGGATTTGCACCAATGGCTTCTTAATGTGACACCCACCATCTAATATACCAACACTTTGATAGCCAATAGCATATATCCGTCACATCATAGCTCCCAAATATCTTGTCTCTATCAACTGAAAAATATGTTGAGTTCTATTAGTATTAGTTCTTAGTGCTAGTTTTTGTTGTTCATCATCCTCAACAATCGAAACCCCAATAGCTCCATACCTATTATTGATGAGAAAATCTCTACTAGTTGGCAGATGTGTTGTGTATGTTAATATCATCCTAAAAACTTTATAACTAGTATTTCAATCTCTGAAGGTCAACATCCCAGTCGCCTGAAGTCCCTTTTGGCTAGCTTTTTTTCATGGCTATGGTTGGACCATGTGACCAGGGACTAGGGCCCAAGCCCCAATCCCAAATTTCCAATATTTATCTAGTTTATATAATAACATGCCATGAGAATTGGTCATAACGAAGAATACAAGTCTATTAATTCTAAGCTTAAGTGAACTATTCAATTATTGCTAATTGTCATGAAAAGCACATCACAATAACACATTAAATATTTACTAACGAGCATATGAATTTTATACAACAGTTACAGGATAATCTACTAATTCACATCACAACTAGGCATCACATGGGTCATGATATCCATTCAATAGACTAGCACATAAATATACAAATTTCATCAATCATCATTTATTTCTCATTAACATGGTTTACATTATAGAGATGAAGTCCACAGGGGTACTTATTCAACCAATTCATTAGTTGTCTACAAATTATGAAGGGTGAGCCATGTTCCATGCCACCATAGGCTCAGCTAAGGTGTAATATTTTTTCCAATTGACCACCCCCGAGCCAAACCATAAAACCATGAGGGAAGGTCAGACTCAACATTTTAAAGTGTAGTCATGAAGGCCATTCTCCTTCATTAAATCAAGATCATTTATTCTCTTAAAATAACACTAAACCCATAGTTTTCCCAACTATTATGGGTGTTTTCTTAGCTACTCTAAATAGCAAGCACCCAAATGGACAAATCTCTCCCAGGATAATAATGGTGTAAGGATGAACACATCTCTCCTTCATCCACATAGAATTTGGTATGAGGTCTTTTAACCTATTGAGCTAGGAACTATTCTTATTCATAGTGTGGCCACAATGTGCCGACACAACACAAAGGGATCCCTTCTCTAAGTTAATAGTCCATTGTTGCTTCCCTTTTGTGCTTTGGTGCATGATTTCAACAAGGTTTCTCAATAACTAGACACATTAGGCCTACATGACATAGAGGGCACCCTTCACTGAACTAATATTCCTTCAGTGCCACCCTCTAGTGCTTTTGTGCATAAATCAGACAATTTCCTCAACAGTTCTAATTGGCCCTATAGCTCAGGACATGTTGCAAGTCTATAAGCCCAATAATATAATACTCTTTTGATTATAATAATTAATGGGGGGAAACAAGAAGTATTGTATATCCCTTGAGTTTTCATAGGAGAATTTGGAGGTAATTGTCAATCGTGCAAGGTTCGTGCATAAGTGGATCAAAGGCTATCATAATGTCTGCCTTAAGGCCAACCTTTTTAATATGTCACGTGCGGTCTTGTGACAACTTGGAGTGGTTGCCACAATGAGGAATTAATATCATCCCTGAGTGGGCATACTTATTACCACATATGTGCCATAACCCATTAGATAAATAACATAATACTTTATCAATTATGAGAATTATAAGGGAAAGTAAGAAGTTTTTCTGACAACTAGAGGGCATTGCCCCCCACTAGAGGTAATGGTTAAACATGTGAGTGTTACATTACACTCCCAACAGAAACATAAGTGGGAAACTGACTTAGCATATCTATTGAAAGTGTAGCAAGAAAAGGATTCATTTGACTTGTGCCTTAGTCAAATGGAGAAATTTGATTTTCCACATCATCAAGATGACTTGGATTGTAGTTAGCTAGAGTGGCACGGCCTTGTCTACTAGTTAAGGCAGTAAATTCGAGTTCATAGGCTAGAAGTATAGTTTTGCATGAGTTGATTGCTAAGATATAGCAATCTAATTGAGTTATTGTTAGTTGAACTCAATTAACTGAGCTCTAGTCATTAGTTAAAGTTAGTTGAGTAGTTATGACTGTTGTTAACTCACTTATCTCTCAGTTAACTAGTCAATCAACTAAAAATAGACCCAATCATGCATGGAATTAGAATTGCCTAGTTGAGTGGATGGAAAAGTAACATTTGTATTTATAATCGTATATTGTTGAGTGTATAGTGCTTTTGCACTCAACAGGTGATCAATTCCTCGGATTTGTGCAAGGAAATAGGGAATTTCCCCATTATTTAGGAGCTTAATTCCTCCAAGATTGTGCAAGGAAATAGGAGGTTGGATGAGGCTTAAATTGGCTAAGAATTGGCCAGAGCAAGTCAAGAAGCAGGAGAACAATGTTATAGTGCAGGGTGTGCTTAAGTGTTGAAGCAAGACATTGTAATTGTTTTTGTTTCTCATCTGAATTAATGCAAAAGCCAAGTGGTTTTTCCCAATTGGGATCCCTTCTAAAATCATTGTGTTCCTTGTGTTTTCATGGTTGCATATTATTTCTATCGTGTGTTTTCCTTTCCACATAATAGTAGAAGAAATTTGTGTCTCTTGATTTTAGTTCGATTTCATTAGCAGTAGCAAATTTATTGCAATTTCTACAATATCAACTTAATTGCTCGCTTACACTTATTGTGTCTTGCAACTCTAATCACGATAACCCACTAGTATCTTCTGAAAGTAGGAAAAGTGATAGAGCTTTATGTATGGGTATTGCAAGATATAAGGATACTACCCACAGTGTTTGTTTGTGTTTCTCTTAAATAGTTGATGAAATTCTTATGTTGCATATTCTGTAATGTACAATATTTCAATAACTTTCCCATAATCCACCCCTTGACGTAACTTATTCCTTGCTCAAGTGGTGGTAATGCTCAACTCAAAAATGATGCAACTACTTATATAGCTTATTGATGTTTTACATCGGTATATTTATGACTACATGATAAATATCAGTCGTAACATACATAATCAAATGATGAATAAGGAGACCTGACAATTAAAGGTCCCTTATAGATATTATAACCTACCTTGCAATTTTTTGTTTTGTTCTCTAGAAATGAGAAGCTTACAAGTGGTGTTCGGCCTTTTTGAATCATATGTATCGAAATGTTTTGAATCTCAATCTAAGAACTTACAACAATAGGCGCAGTTTTGTGGGTTGTCATACAAATTTATAAAATGAAAGTACGCAATATACTTTTTCAGTTTGTATTTGTCTACTAAGATTATTTTAAGGGATATAAATGGATTTTAGATTTCTCGTAATATGAAAATATCTAGTGGAGTGGAAGAGCTAGTGGATTCTTGTCATCAGTTTCTCCACGAGTAAAAAATGTAGCAGTGGATATTGTCCAAGGACTAACTGGTTCATAAGAGGGAGTTAGGAGTCTTCCTAATCATTCAAGGGCTCTTTTGCCTTCATTTTTGCATCTTATTGGTGATAAAAGGAAGTTTGAACAACCAGCCTTGGAATACCTAGTTAATTTTTCATGGGAGACTGCATTATTAGGAGAATCGATTGAGGTTAGGGTAATAGAAAGGGCTATAGAGATTTTTGGCAAGGAAAATATATGCATAAGTTGTTTGTTGTTGATGCTTCTTTTCAATCTCACACAATTGAATTTAGGCGTTGAGATCCTACTTCAGGAAAGAGATAAAAAAATTGCAAAGACTTTATTTAGCCAAGCTTGTAAGGCTATTTAGGATATCTTCCACAGAAAATGAAGTAACTCAAGATTAGCAAGGATGATAAACATTGTGATAATGAGTAATTGGCTTCATTCTCACATTATGATAATGGTCTGATTTTTGTAAATATAGTAGCAATAACACCAAGTGCAATATAGAACATTTGCAATTAAACTCTTGATGAAGTTTTCCTAGTTACCCGAGTAAGAGTTTATGAGTGTTAGCATGATCTGAAGAAAGAATTACAACTTGAGCTAGTTCCAAGTCTTAGAAAGAATATAGTTGGCATACTATACCCATATCTGTTGAAGTAATATATTCTGAAGAACCTGCAACAACTATGAGATATTCTCAGACTTTATGCTTCTGTGATTCATGATATATTGTTCAGATCTTCCAGAAAAATCACATTAAGAACAAATGGTCAACGTGTTTCGAACCTAAATCAAGGTTCATCATCAAGACCAGGATGAGGGGAAAGATTAACTGATTTCTCTAGCCCCTCGTAAGATTCCTGTTGAGGAGATCATTTTCTCTATTAAATCTGGAATCCAAATCACATGAAAAATGTCGTTAGGCAAGATTGTTTCGTGATTCTGAGAAATGCGAGGCCGCCTAAAAGAAATATTAGCAAGTCGGAGTTCGAAGCCCCGAAATATTTAAACAATAACCCTAACGTTGTTGTTCTTAAAGCTGATAAAGGGGGAGGGGTAGTGATCTTGGACAAAGACAATTACTAGAATAAAATGTTAGATCACCTTTGCAACAGTGGAAGCTATAGAAAACTTAATAAGAACCCCATTAAAAAGGTTTCTAAGCCTGTTGCAGAGGCTATTAAATCTAATAATTTTGTATGCTCAATTAGTCACAAGCTTATAGAAAGTAACCTTAATCATTTTTGGAACCCATTTTTCAGGAAGATATTCAGAAGATTCAGGATTTTGTTCTGAAGCCCCTAAGCAGAAGGTGACCCCACTTAGTGACTTTTTAATGTTTAGATAAAAGTATTGTCGAGTTATCAAGAGAAAGAAGAGTTGTTTAAAGAACAAGTTGCATTTATAAGGAAGTGTTTCTTCCACTCCGTTGTTCCTTGTGGACTTGTTGGTGATAGAAGAGCATTTGTTCATGCACCTGGCTTCTTTTCATCATATAACAAATCTATAAAATTACCAAAGAAAATAAATATCTCGACTTGCCCACTCATAAGTTTATGGTTGAAATTGTCCTTTGTGAAGAGATTGTGAAGGAAAAAGGTAATCACTTGACCAACGATGAGAATTGAAGTGAACTGGGGAAATAGGTACAATTTGGGCTGATTCCAAGATATGGGAAGAAACTTAATACAATATTGAAGACATGTTTCTCAAGTTATGTGGTTTATTTTGAGGAAAGTGTAAGGACCAAAAGAACACCAACAAATCATCATCGAATCATTAAATCTGATGTATCCTACTCTCTAAGATTTTCTGGGGCATCTCCACTCAAGAGCTTTGAATAGGTTCATGAAGGACCTTGAAGAGGTTGATAAGAATGGGGGGTTTGTATTTTCTATTGGGCACTATACAAAAGGTTGCATGAAAATTTTGATTAGGGTTTTTAATCTTCTAAAGTTGAACGAGCATCTTAGGACTCATCCAAATCTCTATGTTCAACTCAATTGTCTGAGATTAGAAGAAAATTTGAGACGCAACTTACTAAAGCTCTCACTAAAGCAATGGCATCCCATCTTGAGTTTGCATCTCTAGACACTTGGCTAAGCATAAGAAAACTTCTGAAATATGAGACATACAAGTATCATTTCCAAGCAATAGGTATCACTCCCATAACTCACAAGAGCAGTGAACCTTAAATTACATCTAGCATAAAATCATTCAAGTACAACCTAAGTACTTGAACTTTCATGAGTCAGTAATTTGTACTTAGCTAAAATACAAAGTCATATATACCCTAAAAAATTCTACTCGACAATAAAGATTGGTCTCAAACTCCATACATACCATTATCAATGCAAGGATTATCTTGTTACAACAACGACATAAATGAAGCAATTGCTTGCATGACAAGGGAGAAGCAAGCATAGATGATGACCTCATCCAACCTATTTATTTTGTCATATTGTAAATATTATTTTGTCATAAATATTAAAATAGGAATATACCAAAACCCATGTAAGAGTCAATATGAATTGTAAAATTCGATGGGAATAAAAAATCATGAGGTATTTGAAAGGAAATGAGGAAGGTGAAGAGTCAGATACCCATTTATATAAATACAGCCTCATGCATCTAGCATGTTGGGTTGTGTTATATTCTTTCCAGAACTAGCCCACGTAGTTAACTGGGGGTTAGAGGGGGGGCAGAACCCCCCTTTGTTGCGTCGATTGTGTAGCGGGCGCAGTCATAGGGGGTTTGAGTCGTACTCGTAACCCCACTTTATGGGGTCTGGGGCAGCGCCTCGGAAAATTTTGGTTTTGGACCCTATGTTAGGATGGGCGGACCCACCTATGGTTTTGTGCATGATTTTCACACATGTTTTTGGACACGATGGTTTTTGGTCCATGGTATTGGACGTGATGGTTTTCGGTCCATGGTATTGGATGCTTCGGCATGTATAAATATGTATTATAACATTGAAAGGAACATAATGAAAAATCAAGCTGGTAGTCCCGGTTTTGGGATCCAAGGGAAAATCTTTGTGTATATGTGTTTTATGTGCTATGCTCTCACATTGTTTATTTTCTGTGTTTTAGAATTCGTATGCAAGTAATTTCTATACAGGGTTAAAACCTACATAGAAAATGGATTTCAAGACTTGAGGATTTTAGCATTTAGGGGGTTGTTAGCACTTAGGTAGCTTTGAGCACTCTTACTCTTGGTATTCTTGGATTGAGTTGTGGTGAGGCCTAGGACTTTTTTTGGGATAGTATGAGAAACCTGCCTTCCACTATTGGATCTGCTGGACTTGTGATACATGTACGTCAGTTTTTAGCATTATCAATGAGAATCTCTTCACTTTCAGCAAGATTCTCGTGCACTTTCATGATGGATGCTTTGGCTATCCAACACTTATAGTATGTATCGATGTTTTCTTTCACATGAGATATATGTTGATGAAATAATTTTTGGCTTATGACTTACATGTTTTCTAATGGATCTTTTCTCTTTCATTCCACGCATTACACAAGTTATTAGTTGTGAACTACATTACAATTAGTTGTTGGTGCTCTCCTTACTCTTGTATATCTTGGATGGTTTTAGCTAACTAACTCCTCTTAATATGTACTTGTTCTTATTGTTGTGTTGTCATGTTCTTGTATTGTGTATTTCAATTTTATAATCTATGAACCGATTCATATTCACAGTCAGGATATTTCACACTTTCCTTTAGATTAACATCTCTTCATTTGTAACCCAAGAGGTAAGAAACAAACATGGTTGTAATCGGGCCTACATGACAAATGGGACTCCTATCCCAAACAGTGTGAGTTCTAATTGGGACTTCATATCAAGGAGATCAGCTAACCATTAGTGGTGCATTTTGCCCTGTTAATAGTTTTTGGCACTAGAAGGAGGTCAGATGACAAGCTGACCCTATGGAGCCCACATTTTATTTTTCTATTTTAAAATGGATCCTTCCCAAATCCCTATTGGGGTTGTCTTTTTAGAAGAGTAGATTCTCACCCCTATTAAGATAGTTAATCTCTTGTCAAAAAACAAGCTTGATGGTGAGGGTGATATCTCTGCATCAGAAAATATCCTTCAATTTTTTGAAAGTTGTGTCTCTAATCATGTGTGTCATGGAGACGTCATATTCATAATTCTCACTCTCACTTTTGAAGGTCACGTCAAAGCATGGTGTGAAACATTGCTAGCCACATCTATCCATTCATTGGAGCAATTCATTTATGAGTTGCAATCTCCTTTTGAAAGGTATAGTTCTAAGAAATTATTTAAAAAGATCAATGATTTTAGATTAAAACCAGATGAATCACTGGAAGATTTTGGATATAGATTTATCAATCTCTATTATATATTTCTTGAGAGAGACATGGATTGGTATCATTTGCACAAAAGGTTCGATGATTGGTTTACCTTTATGAGGAATAATATAAATCTGAATTAAATATTGACAATCAGTTATAAGTCGATTCTAATGATTCGCAAGTTACAAATGAGCAAAATCTTGTGCCAACTTTTGTCTCTTTTTCAGATGTGATTCAAGGAAAATAATAGGAGTAAATCATCACCTCTAACATCTCTCATCCTCCTTCATCTTCATCACCAAATGAAACGATCTATTGTGTAAACAATGAAGTCTTGGTTATAAATGAACTAGGTAATGAAGGAATTTTAAATGAAGAGGAACAAAGTTAGTCCCATTAAACCTCTTGTATGTTGTATTTGGTAGCACATGAGTCCCAAATCCACTTATCTTGTAGCTAGTTTCTTCCTACAAGAAGGTATACAAACAATGAATGATGTTAGTGATCAAATATGAACTAACAAAGCATTGAATTAGATGAAAACAATGCATGAACAAAAATAAAACAAAACAAAACAAGACAACTTGAAACAAGTAAATGAAGCTAAAAAAATTCAATAAAGTAATGGAAAAAGGCCTTATTTATTGATTGTTGGTAGTGGAAGAGTTACAAATGAATTTCAAATATACTTGAAGAAAATTGCTTGAGCAATGGTGCTCAATATATCTCAACATGGATTTCCCCTTCTCATCTCTTTTGTAAGCCCATGCTCCCTCAAAGCAAAGAATAGATTGTCTCAATGGTGGAATCTTGTTAGTATTGGTATTCTTGATTACTTGGAGAAATTTTGGTAGCATAATAATGCACAACTTCTTATTTTTTGGCTCTCCATGCTCTTGAATTTATATAATTTTTAACACTCTCTCCCTCCTTTGGCTCATCAATTAGGTTTTTTGGCTCATAAATGATATGAGAGCTACCATTCTCCTTTAATTAAGGCTTCTTGAACCTCAAGGCTTGAATGGTCAGCTTTTCCATGTCAAGAGATTGAGTCTTCTACAAGTAAATGTGTCTCCCAAGGTGTTAATTATGCTTTCTGTGACCCTCACGGATATCGAAGAAAAAAACGTGAGGGTGCATTAAAATGTCTTTGGAGCACCCACGAGGGTTAATTTTTTAAACCAACTTTAGGAAAACCTTTTAATTTTTTCCTTCATAGTGTTTTCAACTGGTAATGTGTCATATGTATATGTTTCTTACTGACTATGAGTGTCATTTGTTGTGTGCAAATGAGTGTACTATTTTTTCATAATAACAACTGCCCCCTAATGTATGAGGTTAGTAGTAAGCGTATAGCTGAAATACATCATGTTTTGTTATTCCCAATGATGAGTCTTGTTGACTTCCTAAGAGAGAGAAACTTGTTGTGGAGATGATTAGGGAAATATCTTGACTAAGAACCCAAATAAAACCATGCTTGAAATAATTGTTTTTACAAAAAATGTCTATACGAGGTGGGCATGTCCCTTGCTCGTTATGATGACTTTGAATGAAATATTACAAATACATAGGAAAATCCTATCAAACCAATGTTGAAGTGGCTAATGTGTTGTGAACTGAAGATAACTACTCTCACCCTTAAGCATGTCTTTGTCAAATAGGCTGAACTAGGTGCCCCCATGCATTAGATACAAAGCACTATTGAAGGAGGTGTGATCTGAATGCATGGGTCTTCAACTAAATGAGAGAACTACTACAACGATGACATATCGAATCCACCACTAGTATGAAAACTTGTGTTGGTGTCAAACATCAGGGGGGTCAGTGAAATCAACGTGAAATGAAGTTTCCCATTGTTCCACTCAACATTGTCTCAAAAAGGTAAGGAACAACAAAGTTACTATTTCGATTCTAGAAGATGGGTGTTGAAGTTGATAGAAAGTAAGCATTGACTATCCAGAAAACACTTCAAGCAAATTCATATGTAACTGAGATAGGTATTGTAATATGATGGGTCGAAGGCTTGATAACAGAGGTTTACAATATAGGATGAATACATAAAACCACCTAAGGTTGGAGCTATAATGTGAGTGGCAACTGTAAAAAAACTCTAAGAAATAGGCCTCTGGGGTTAGGAGGACGTGCTAGGGGGGTAAATACATGTTTTGACTGCCACTATGGTTGAATGAAAAAATGGTTATCAGTGATGTGGGTGCGAGGTGAGTAAAATGTGAGTTGCAACCAAAGGCGACTAGGGACTACCACTCGGTAAAAGACACAAAAAGATGAGTGAGAACCCTTTTCCAAAAGAATATTTTTACACTTGTCAAAATATTTTTAAAAGTGGTTTTGGATGTGCAAACATAGAGATGGGTGCCTCAAGGGTACGATGGCCTGCTTAATGATGTAGGTGGGGGTCCATAGAGGGTGGGGGCCCCATTAGTTGGTCTCAATGTGAGGTGAATGAAATAGATGTGGTAACACAAATATTCTAATGTGATGTGGGGGGGGGTAGGCTAAGTGAAGAATGTGGTGATGAAATCATGATGATCCAAAAGGAACGGTGACCCGAGAGGAGGTGGTAAGTAAGAAGTTGAAGAAGAAATATGAGGTTTATCTTCAAAGTAATGCAGATGAATGGCTCCTGGATCAGAGAAAATGGGCATGGATACTGATAGTGCAATGGGAACTATTAATTGAGGTAATCCATGTAGGTGAAAATTCTATCGACCAACGTGAACATTTACTGAGTGCAAGTGGAAGGTGATGGTACACGTTGCTGAGGTGGTGGACCTTGTGGTTAATTTTAAATAAATGATGTCAAGATATATAAAGTTTTGGAGGAAACCTATCATGTCAGTGAAGAATGATACCTTGAATGTCCATTCACGCACTAGAAGCCTCAATTTGGCATGGAAGCTGCCAATCACCTACAAAGCAGAAACTAATACCCAAAGTGAAAGCATCTTCATAAAATAAATTGTATACTGGAAAAAATTGAAGAAGATGTAATAAAAATATAGGAAGGCACCCGTAATGAGCACTCTGAGTGAAAAATGGGCACAAAATGAAAACTTGATGGATTGAAAGGAGGATGCCATGATGAATATGAGAATTCCCTAATCCCAACGTCATTGATGGTTTGGTGAATGGAGCATGGGATCCCATACGGGCCTCCTGAAAAAGGAAAAAATGGTGTCTATTATTGCGGTGGGGCCCATATTTCCACCTAATTTTTACCTGATGACATGGCGAGTAGTGTGGACTCCAAATCTTGTTCCTGAGTTTGCAGTTAAGTGAAATGTCCTTTCATCGTGCGAGGAGAACTAGGTAAGCCATCATGAAACCTCCTCTATCAATTCAATAAATAGGTTAGATAGGTAATACATGGATGTCTTGTATGGGCCTTTTAGGTAAAAAATCCCTAACATGTGCGGACGAATGGCTCATAGTCACAAGAGGTGTCATAGTTTAGGGTGATGCAGTCGTGCTGGTTATGCGGCTGAATAAAAAATAAGCAAGATGACCCTCGAGAGGGGCCTCGGGACAGGCGTTGACTATCGCGAGATTGGTTATGGTTGTTCAAAGTACAAACATGTGACCCATCATGACTATGAGTGGAACAATCACAAGGGTGTGCACAACTATTAGGGAAACAATCATGCACCCCTCGCGACTATTTAAGAAATAGGCACAAGGGTTGCAAAGTGAGAATTTTGGTTTTTTTTTTTACCGACCATATGAAGTTAATATTCATAGCATGGTATTGTGGAGAGAACAGGACTAGGTGAAGCTATGGGATGTTGTGGTTGTTGATGCCCGGGCTCATGCAACATTGGTAGGGTGGGGGTAGTTGAAGTTCCTTTAGAACACCTTACTATGATGGGAGGAGGAGTTCCTACGATTTTTTATCAGGCAATGGCAACCAAACTGTTAGATGTTTGATATCTGATGGTCCAACCTCCCCACATTTGTGGAGGTTGATATATATTGCATGATAGGATTGGTGCCTCAGGGGGAGGTACTACAGACAGCGTCCCTACCCCCCACCCCCCATAGTGGGATCTAATTAGTCGACTGGGCCAATGAGTGGTGTGGGATGGATCAATATGATGCAAGGGGCATCAACGTCAAGTTTATTCATGAATTGGCTACGCAAGCAGTGTAAACTATGATCGTCTGCATCTTTTGGACCTAAACCCCTCACTGTATTATAGGGGTTATGATTAGAGTGTTGGAGATGATACGTGTCGGTATGTTTTTTTGTTGGGCCAAAGCAGTACATCATGGCATGACTACTCAATTGACATAGGTGGTGTAGCAGGAGTTCTATGGTTTCTGTTGTGGGGCATTATGTGTAGCTTCCTATGAGTGGGTGATCTTGCTATGTCCTACCATATAAATGGATCTAGTGTCCCTAAGAGACCCACAAATCAAATTGTGGGTGCCTTTGATGTCGTAGGAAGGTAGCGGCGAGGTGGGTCGATATTGGACAAATATGGCTGAGGGTTGGTTTATGTCCAACCCTCAGTTGATTTTTGAGTTCCCATATGCTAGGATGGAATTTAAGGGTGATCTTGATATGGGGTTTCCCCTAGGACACACTTGGTACCTAGAAAATACATGACTGAGTGCTTTGTGATATTTGCAATTATGCTTTTATATGTACTTTAAATGATGTATGTTGTACTGATGTTTGATATGTTGCTTGCATATGTGGGTCCTTGTCGCGGCCCTAGGGGATACTAGTAGGATTCAAGGAGGGAGGGAATAGACAACCTTAGGAGGGGGCTACTATGGTATGACAGGCCTTGGTAGGGGGTCACACAAGAGTGACCACCGTAGAGGGTGCGCCTAGAGATAGGTGGTACCCACAAGGGTGGAGAGGTAGCAATTCTCTAGGAGGAGATTTGAAAACTCTAAGCCCGCATGAGGGACACGAAGCAGTGGGAGAGAGAAACCCGCAATTGGGAGATGGACTAGCGCAGGAGGTTGTCAAACCTCCTATTAGTCTTACCAGAGGTTGGTTGGGATATGCTTGGGGAGGACACCATCAAGAGGACAATGGTTGAGGACAGAGAGTGGTGTCCTATCATACATCGAGTAATAGTTGTGGATGTCGATGTATTGAACCAATGAAAGCTCCCATTATGAGGATGTTGTAGAAAATTTGTGTAGGTTAACCCGATAATGCAATATAAATCAAAGCAGAATACTATAACCTACTTCTACTATCAATTTGTGGAAACTTAAAGATCAAGTTGAACAATATAACCAGAAGAAGAAGAATCAATCACACAATACACATGAAAATACTTTAGGGAAAGCCTCAGCTAAAAAACCCACACTATTGTATTATCATACATGGTGGAAATACATAGGAATTATACAAAGCCTTAGCTCTGTAGCTAGCCAGCTCTTAGTACAATCCTCACAGATGCTCACAAGCAATCTTCGCTTCTCTCCAGCCTTCATCTCTACCCTCCAAGCTCCTATTTCCTTGCACTGTTCCTTGTGGATGATTCATTTATTACCAAGTGGAAAACCTTTCCTCCAAAACTGCGCAATCATTAAGGATAAATCCTTGACTGCATGCATGAGTTTTCTCCATGAGAAAACACATGCAACTGATAGTACACTGTCCTTGAACATTAATCTCAACTAGGTCTTTCTCATAATAGACATGCATGAGTTTCTGATGAGGGAATCTTTGGTTAACTGGAGTAGCACTAGTTGAGTGCATTAATGCATCAACTGACTGTTAACTCACTATTAGTTCCTCAAATAGTTTGGAATTAATTTTACTGGACTTAACTCAGTAAACTTAGTTAACTAATTACAACTCAAATATAACTCAATCTTATCTCCTTAATTTAAGGGATAACTCTTGCATGACTTCAAAAAGAATTCTAACTTGAATTTCTCCAACTAATTAATTTCAAATTAATTAATTAATCATTTCCAAGTAGCTATTAAGACTAAATTCAATTTTAATTTACAATTCAATTCAAGGACAAATTAAATTGGAATATTCTTGTTTCCATATTTCAACACTCCCTCTCAACAAGAAAGGGATTATCTGCCACCCCGATCCTATCTCTATGGAACTCGAATTTACACATTTTGACAATGCCTTTGTCAAAATGTCAGCATCTTGCTCCTCTGTCGAAATATACTACAGCAACATGATCCTCCTCGCTACACAGTCTCTGAGATGATGATATCAGATGTCGATGTGCTTGGACCTATCATGAAACACTGGATTCTCAGAGAGTTTGATACAACTCTGATTATCACAATAGATTGTAGTTGGATCCATCCTCTAATCAAACAAACCAACTAGGATTTTCCACATCCAGATGGCCTCACATGCTGCCTGACTTGCAGCCATGTATTCTGCCTCTACAGAGCTGAGTGCAACTGACCTCTGTTTCCTGATGTACCAAGAAATTGTCGTTGACCCAAGGTTGAAAATCCCTCCTGATGTTCTCTTCCGATCTGATGGACTCCCTGCCCAATCTGCATCAGTGAAGCCCTATAGCTTCACTCCCTCTGTCAGTCTGTACCATAATCCATACTGAGATGTGCCTCTAAGGTATCTCAATACATGCTTTGTCACCTTCCAAAACATCTTGGTAGGTTGAACCATCGCTTGACTTAGTTGGTTCACCGCATAGCACAAATCTGGTCGTGTGTTCACTATGTACATCAGTGAACCCACAAGATGCCTATACACAGTAGCCTCTACCACTTCTC
Source organism: Pinus taeda (assembly GCA_000404065.3). Classification (NCBI taxonomy): domain Eukaryota; kingdom Viridiplantae; phylum Streptophyta; class Pinopsida; order Pinales; family Pinaceae; genus Pinus; species Pinus taeda. The sequence goes on from APFE031041466.1 coordinate 46,005, forward strand.
TTGAAGTAGCAACCTCCTTCCTCCAGTTACCGGCTAGAAGATTTTACATGGGCTTGCACTTCTCCATGTGGAATCTCCTGAGTATCTCTTTAGCATACTTGCCGTGAGACACAAACAACTCCCCATCCTTCTGCCACACTTCCATGCCAAGGAAGTAATGCATGAGACCCATGTCTTTCATCTCGAATTCTCTTGCAAGGTCCTCCTTGCAAGACACGATCAACTGATCATCACCAGTCAATATGAGATCATCAACATAAAGTATGATGATCAACAACTTACCTTTCAACATGATGTGGTACAGGTTCACATCTACTTCACTCTTTATGAAGCCCAACCCGGTGAAGTAGTTGTCTATCATGGACGAGGTGCTTGATTCAGCCCGTACAACACTCTCTTTAGTCAACACACATGCGACTCACGATTTAAGGCCTCAAAACCTTCCAACTGCTCTATGTACACCTCTTCCTCAATCTGGCCATTGAGGAATGCAGTATTCACATCCATCTGATGGATCTTCCAACCCATCTATGCTGATATTGCCAACATACATCTGATAGATGAGTACCTTGCGACAGGAGCAAAAGTCTCATCATAGTCAATCCCCTCGACCTATGAAAAGCCACGGGCAACAAATCTTTCCTTATGCTTCTCCACACTACCATCAGTAGCTTGTTTTACCTTGTAAAGCCAACGGGAACTCACAACTGACTTGTTCTCTAGTCTCGGAACCATGTCCCAAACATTGTTACGAACTATGCATTCATACTTCTCCACCATAGCATTAACCCAAATCGGTCGTTGCACTGCTTCCTCAAAGGAATATGGCTCAGTCTCAACACATTCCCCAGCAAGGGCCATGTATCTAGTGTACCTCTCAAGTGACCTCCTTTGTCTGCACTAAGAAGATGGTGCTCCCACATTCTCTCTCACATCCTCCAACAATCTGTCAGCTTCTCTTATGTGCTTCTGTCCATCTCTAGAAGACTTTGCTTGAGTTGATGTCTCCACTCCTGGAACCTCTTCATGCGGCTGCTATGCATCAATCTGAGGCTCCTCCTTAGGAACCAACAGTTCCTCCACAGCTTGTAGTTGGATCTCCCTCTCAAGGGAAACTCGCATGGCCTTCTGCTCATCAAACTTGATATCTTTGTGAACCACTGTCCTCTGACTGGTAGGCAAGTACACCCGATAATTGTGAGGTGTATCAGTGTACCCCACAAATATCCCCAAATCTATTGTCGGCTCAAGATTCTTCTGTGCATCCTTTGTCACATGGAAATATATCGATGAGCAAAATTTCCTAAAGTGACCCACATCTGGTCTCTTACCGAAGAAAGCTTCCTTTGGTGTCTTCATCCCAAGTATGCGATGTGGGCTTCTATTCTGCAATAGACCGTTGTTTTGCATGCCTCAGCCCACAAGTGTAGTGATAGGCCTTGGTCATGCAACATTGCTTGTGCTGCCCCTACAATAGTTCTATTATTCCTCTCGGCCACAACATTCTGCTGTGGGTTATGAGGTGTCATCAACTCTTGTTTAATTCCTTCCACTACATAGAAGTCCTTAAACTCTTGAGAGACATATTCTCCACCGTTGTCGCTTCTCAAGGCCTTGATCTTCTCCCCTGACTCTTTCTCAACCAAAGCTTTGAACTCACAAAACTTTGTGAAGTTTTGGTCCTTCTTCTACATGAAATAAATCCATCATTTACGAGAATAGTCATCAATGAAAATCACGTAATACCTTTGCTTCGTTGTGGATGCCGTTGAGAATGGTCCACGCAAATCAGTATGAACTCACTCTAAGATAGCCTCTGCTCGACTGTCTCGATCATGAAAGGAAGACTTGGTGTACTTTCCCAAGGTACAACCTTTGCATGTGTCAACTTGCTCAAGTTTACCTTTGGGAAGTCTGTAGATATCTGCTACATTATCTTCAAAGCCCCATGATGCAAATGGCCCAATCTCCTATGCCACAACTTGCCAATGTCTTGGCTTTACACCAATTCTGCTTTCGTACTCAATGCTACACAATCATCTACCTCTAGTTTATAGAGATTCTTCTCCCGAATCCCTATCCTCTTGGTCTCACCCGTGTCTATGTGTCTTAGGAACGCCTTTCTTTTACTAAAGATAACATCGTAGCCTTTGTCCTCCAACATCGCGACCGATACCAAGTTCTTCTTCAATCCAAGCACATACATCACATCTATAAAGGTGAGAGGAACTCCATGCTCCCTCTGAAAAGCAACTGTGCCCACTCCTGAAACACTATACCTTCCGTCATCACCCCTCTTTATACGTATCTTGAGGTCTTTCTCCTCCAGGGCACTGAATAAATTTTTATCACCGGTCATGTGGAAAGAGGCTCCACTGTCAAGATACTAGACACAACCCATCATCGATGACACCATACATGCGATGAGGGTAAACTCCATTTTAAACTGAGAGGCTAATGCCTCACCTTCCGATCCTTCTGAGGATCCCTTCTTGGACTTCTTCAATGGGCAATTAGTCGCATAATGTCTCATCTTATGACAATTAAAGAATCTTACTTTAGACATGTCACCCTTTTTCCCTCAATGAGAAGAATTCGATTTGAAATGGGAAGCCTTACCCTTCCCTTTCCTTGCCTTACTTGCTAAGGCCATATTTTCTTCATCTTCATTCTTGGATAAAGAACCATCTCATGTGCTCCTCCTGATCTCCTCCTGCATAAGATCCGACCACAGTCATTCCCAATCTGGTAGTTTCTCCCTTCCATTCACAGAGTCCTGGTGGTTATTCCAACTCTTTGGAAGGCCAAGGAGAGCGAGGCTCACCATATCATCATTAGCAATAGTTATTCCCACACTGCCAAGCTCATCTCTGTAGTGTTGAAAATAATACTGAGAGGGGGGGGTGAATCAGTATTATCTTGTTCTTTTAACAAATCTTCCTTATTTACACTTTGAATTATTTTTGCATATCAGTACCATAAAATAATGAGCAAGAAAAACAGACAGTCACATCAAAGAACACCAGATATAAGGTGGAAACCCAATGTGGGTGAAAACCACCTGCTGCAATATGTCTCTATCTTTTTTCAAATTAGAAACTCCTTTTACAATGGTCTTGTACTGGTGCAGTCCTTTACCAGTACGCAGGCTGCAACCTGCAGAGAGCTACAACTCTCTCTCGTTTTCCAGTCTCTCCTGGAAGGGAGCTACAACCCCCTACTTCTCTTCTTTCAAGGACCACTTTTCATAAATTTTCAAACTGGATCCATAAACATCAAATGATCATCAAGTACCAGTAGATTTTACAGTCAACAGTAGTAACCAGATCAACAAAACAGAACTAAACCCAGAACACCTTATCAACAGAAAAATTCAGTCAACAGATAGTCATGAGACAGATACGCAACTTTCCTTTCTCTG
>APFE031041466.1:50089-60546 GCA_000404065.3 Pinus taeda
CAAAAGCATACTCAAGCCAAATGATCTCCTTTGCTTTATATAGGCAAGCTCTTCCTCAAATCATGGATCAATACCATGAGCCAAAACCATAATAACACAATTACCGACGGCTAAATACCAAAGATTAAACATAAGAAACCCCACGTGTGCTTTTCTCTGCCTTGAAGTGAGTGCACTGGGGGTACACACCTCCTGAACGGCTGACCTGCGTGTCTGGCCGCGGTCCCTTCACAGTGTACCTGCAGGTACGCATCTTCTGAACTGATCTCCTGCGTACTTCTTAATTCTCATCATATTGAGAGCCTTGCCATGGGTGTTTCCATCAAGTACAACATCTGTAACATATAGCCATACCAGAAACACAATGCCAACATGTAGGTGGTGAGCTTGTTCAAATATGTGGAAATAGTATCGCCCTTCTCCATCTTGATTCTTCGAAGCTTATCCTTGAGCACCAATTTCCTCTGGTCGCTACTATTCTGGTAGAGGTCCTTCAATGTCTTCCATATTGAAAATGGAGTATCCTTCCCATGGAGACTCAAGACAATATGGTCTCGAACTCCCTCAAGGATGATCCATCTCGCCTTCGCCACACACTTCTTCCACTCAACCAACTCTTGTGCATTAGTTGAAGCTAGCTTTGGGATTTCTTGATCAATGAATTCCTTCAAGCCATTGTCTTCTAATACAACCTCCATTCTATCTTTCCATGTTATGTAATTCGAGCTTCCTTCCAAGGCATACTCGAGTCTCAAGCCATAAAATGCCATTGCCCAACCTTGAAGTATGATATGAATTCGATTTGCACCTGCAACCCCAAACTTCAAACTTCGAATTATCTTCTCAAGATACTGTTCACAGCTCCGATACCATGTAGAAAATTTCTACAAATCCACCTCTTATACAATGTAGAAAACCTATGTAGGTTAACCCGATAATGCAATATAAATCAAAGTAGAATACTATAACCTACTTCTACTATCAATCTGCGGAAGCTTAAAGATCGAGCTGAACAATATAACCAGAAGAAGAAGAATTAATGGCACAATACACATTAAAATACTTTGGGGAAAGCCTCAACTAAAAACCCCACACTATTGTATTATCATACGTGGTGGAAATACATAGGAATTATACAAAGCCTTAGCTCTCACAGCTAGCCGCTCTCAGTACAATCCTCATAGATGCTCATAGGCAATCTTGGCTTCTCTCCAGCCTTCCTCTCTACCCTCCAGACTCCTATTTCCTTGCATTGTTCCTTGTGGATGATTCACCTATTACCAAGTGGAAAACCTTTCCTCCAAAACTACGCAATCCTCAAGGATAAATCCTTGACTGCATGCATGAGTTTTCTCCATGAGAAAACACATGCAATGATAGTACATTGTCCTTTAACATTATTCTCAACTGGGTCTTTCTCAGAATAGACATGCATGAGTTTCTGATGAGGGAATCTTCAGTTAACTGGAGTAGCACTAGTTGAGTGCATTAATGCATCAACTAACTGTTAACTCACTATTAGTTCCTCAAATAGTTTGGAACTAATTTAAATGGACTTAACTCAGTAAACTGAGTTAACTAATTACAACTCAAATATAACTCAATCTTATCTCCTTAATTTAACGGATAACTCTTGCATGAGTTTAGAAAGACTTCTAGCTTGAATTTCTCCAGCTAATTAATTTAGAATAAATTAATTAATTATTTCCAACTAGTTGTTAAGACTAAATTTGATTTTAATTCACAATTTAATTCAAGAACAAATTAAATTGGAATATTCTTGCTGCCATATTTCAACAGATGCTCACCTATTTTTGTAGTTGACATATTTATTCTAGAGATATCCAACTGATGTACAAAAAAATTGGTGTATATATATATGTTTGTGTCTCTCGTAATGTGTCATGTGATGTGAAGGGTATGATTTTATTTATTTGGTGTTTGATGCATGCTTAATGTTATGTGATGGATCATGTGTGTTATGCTTTATATGTCTTAATGATGGCTTATATGTAACGCTTTCTAGTCTAAGATTTGATTAGTTACGCAGTCAACAACATGATTTTGAGGTCTTGGTATATGTGAAAAGGTGATATGGTCAAAATCGTGTGCCAGTAGTTGTGCATGCAGGTATTTCTAAAAAAAGAAAGTGTCATAGACATGGAAGGTTTGATTCAACTATGATACGGCAAGTTGGGAATCAAGGAACACATGCAATGACAAATAACTAACTGGGAGGCATTAGCCAAAAAGCTATGGCAACATCATATTTGGCTTGATTGTTAGTGGCTAACCCATTGCAAACACCATTCTAATGGAGAATAGTCTCGTCAGGTGAGTAAATGGCCCAAGTTGCAGTAGAAAAGTTCTACGACCATCAAGAAGAACCATCAATGAACCTGTGGTAGTAAGTTGGTGGATGGTCCATCTTTAACACAAGATAAGAGTAAAGTTTAGGTGACATCAATGACGAGGCAATCGTAAAAGTAAATCATGGTGCATATCAACGTCATAAGATAAAAAACATGTGGTTAGGGATAGAATTTTTTAAGGTATATCTCGTTGACGGGGTCTTTGAGATAGATCTCATCATGTTTTGGTAACATATATGCACCTTTCAAAAGACACTATTTAGAAATGCATGGCCCTTTCCACAATATTTTGAACTTCCCTGGCCCCAGAGCTTCATTAACAACATTATAATAAATTACAAGATCCCCCTCACTAAATGAGTGAGGGGTGATGTGGTGATCAGAGGCTTTTGTTCACTTTTTATGGGCTTCATTATGCTAGAGGGATTCTTGCCGACTTTCATCAACGTGTTCTAGTTGCATGAGCCTTTGTTCTAAGGGGGGAGTATCTATGAGAAGTTTGATGGTCAGGTGTATGGTAGGGATCTCGCACTCAATAGGGTGTATAACCTCAATCCCATAGACTAAGTGGAATGGGGTAAATCTAGTGGAAATTTTGAATGAGGTACGTCACTATGCCCATAAGGTCGAAAAAGAGCATGTGGAACCAATTGGTTTTATATTTGTTCACCATATGCTACAACATTGTTTTGAGGACTTTGTTTACATCTTCTACCTAGCCATTAGACTAGGGGTAGTATGGGGAAGCAAACTCATGTGTAAACCCAAGGATTTGAGATAGTTCCTGGAACACCTCATTATCAAAATGCTTTTCGTGGTAAAAGACAAGTTCCTTGGGGACACCAAAATGTGTGATGACATGGCTAAAGAACCGAGTAGTTGTATCAGTAGTGTTGTTAAATGTGGGCACGAGTTTGGCCATTTTGTGAAGTAGTCGACTGCGATTATGATGTACTTGTGGCCATTTTGGGATGGCAGATTGAAAGTCATGAAATCAATGCCCCATTTGCAGAAGGGGCATGTTGCAATGATTGGATGCAAAGGAGAAAGAGGATCTCTGGCTTTATGGGCATATTCTTGGTAGTGTTCGCATCGTTTAACTGCTTGGATACAGTTGCGAAAAGAGTGGGCCAAAAAAATCCTATGCAGAGAATCTTTTGGGTGGTGGTCATCTTTAAGAGCTAGGCACTGCATACCTCATTATGGAAGTCATTCAAGGCTCGCTCAATTTCTTCTAATGTAAGGCATCAGCATAAAACAATGTCAATGCTTCGATGATACAGAAAGTCTCCTATGAGGAGGTAGTGTGGCACTTGATGGTGAATGCATTGTCGATCATCACGTGAGAGTTTAGGGTTGAAATTTTGGGTTCTCAAGTAGAGAAGGATGTCATCATACCATGGTTCTGTCGATATAATGAATAGGTGTTCATTCAGGAATGAATCATTCATGAGAAACCCTTGGGATTCTAAGGGGAGATAAATGATGAATTCAACAAGAATGAGGGCCTTCTTACATTTAGGGGAAGCAAATTGGAGGTAAAATTATTGCAAAATAATGACTTATTGGTCTTATTTATGATTCAACATACAACAAGTAAGAAAGTATCGTGTGGGGTTAATACTAGTTATGGCGATGGTGGTCTAAAGAATGATGCAATGCCAAAAGTTTTGTATGGAGTGTACAAGGGTTAAGGAGGTCTTCTCAGCTAGGTCATAGTTCAAAACAATTCTCAAAAGGTTTTTGTTAATGTAATAGATAACATGTTGTCTATTATCGATGCCTTCTTGGAATAACATGTTGACAATGGATACCTCAAACGATGAGAGATAGATATTGTAATCCTTGTTATTGTCAAACAGGCTTATTAATGGTGCTTGTGACAATGTGTCTTTCATAGCCTCAAATGATTATTATGTTTTCTCAACCCATTGGAATGGGACATCCTGATGGAGAAGGCAGATAAAACCATGAGCACATGTGGCATAATCAAGATCAAAGTGACATGAGAAATTGACCTTACCTTGCAAGATTTGTGTCTACTTTAAAGTCTTGGGTGGTGGGATTTCACAAATGGCTTGTACTTCATCGAGTCAACCCTAATGCATTGACGCAAAAACAAACTTGAGAGGGTTCAAGCATAGAATGTATTGTTGGCAACACTAAAACATAAGGCAAAGATATTCTATATGATCTAAGTGCTTTTTGGATCAAATAGTGAGGTCGTCTAAGTAGGAAAGTATCAGATGAGCTAGGTCAAGAAAGATGTAGTTCATATTCAGCTAAAAAGTGGCTCCAACATTTTTAAGGCCAAAGTGCATAATGTGATATGCGAAAGTACTCTAGGGAATGGTGAAAGAGGTTTTGTATGGATCCATGTGGCATATCTAAATCTGATTGTATCCTAAAAATCCATCCATGGAGGACAAGGCTTTATGCCCAACACAAGCATCGATGACTTGATCAATAAAGAGTGTGGGATAGTTATCCTTAAGAAAGGCTTTCATTAAATTGCGGAAATCAGTACAAACACATATGGTTCCTATTTTTTCATGATGGATACAAGATTGGAAACCCAATATGTGTAAGCAATAAGGTAAATGACATTGGCCTTGTGCAGCTTGTCAATTTCAAGTTTGATCGCTTTTATTTTGGATGGATGGAGTGGGTGCTACTTTTGCTTTACAAGGCACACATTGGGTTGTGTTGATATGGTGCTCTACAATGGTAGGGCTAATGCCAGGCATTTCGAAATATGACCAGATAAAAACGTCTCTAAATTCTTGAAAGAGGGCTTTGTATGAGGTAACTTCTTTGGGTAAGCAAGTTGCCCCTGGTAAGATATCTTCGACTATGCTAGGCTTGGTTGAGATATCTACCTTAATGTGGGTGAGATATTGGACATGTTCCATTCTTCAAATACACCAGGCACTAGAATGGGATTTTTAAACCAATATACATGGCCCGCAAGAAGGAAATCTTTGGTTTCTATTGTGCAAATAGTATTAGTTGGTGCGATAGTAGTTGTGAATGTTTTTTCTAAGATGAAGAAAGCGCGAAGATGCATGGAATCCCATGGAAATTCTGGTTCCATCATGGCCTCAAGGATGTCCTTGTCAGAATGAAAGAGGCTTGTAAATGGTGATGAATAAGGTGATAGGTCACGAGGCATGGGATGGAACATGGAAGTGCTAACTAACAAGCAGGGGAATGATTATGTAATTGGTGTCATATAACCAAGAGACGTTAATGCATAAATAGGTTGGTTCCATGTCGTCATAGGTCGTGAAACCTTCGTAATGGGTGAAGCGATCACCACACCATGGAAAGATGAGTAGACGACTTTAATCATGGCTCTTATGGAAGAAGAAATGATTCAAATATGATGCTACATGTCATTAGCACTAGGGGGCGAGAATATCTCCCTGATGGTTATATGAGGGTGAATGAGAGAAGACTCTCAAGAAGGTGTCGATGTCCTGGGAGCCAAAGTGGAGGATTCATCTTGTCTTGGATGAGACTCTTCTGAATTTGTGTGGAGAGGGTGTTAGTTTATACCAATCCATTTCACAAGTAGATGTGGCGTGAGAAGTGTTGGTGCAAATAACACATGGGTGTATGACACATGGTGCGCCATCTTAGCCTATGTAGTAGATATTATGATCCAGGTGGATATTGGTGGGCACCTACCTATTCCACTTAGACCCCCCAGTCAGTTTCATCTGTTTCCTTAATTGTAGCACAGTTTACTATTTTTGGCAGTTTTTTCAGGTCTTGAACTTCTGAAGCCATTTTGAGGCGAAGTTTTTTTGGCAAAATTCCTCTGGAGATTGCTATGGAAATTGTGTTGGTAGTTGTATTCCTCAAAGAGATCTTTCCAATGAGGTATCATATGCATCAAACAAAGATAATATGACCAAGTTACGACCCCAGGAAGTTGGTTGCCCAGCTAACCCAAATGGGACCCATAAACTCTTGGTGTTACATCTCCTCGGGTTAGGGTTTTGGTTGCTTAGGGTTTTCCCTCATTGTTCAAAAATAAAAAGGCCCTTGAGCCTCATTGTAACTTAGTTCAGAGGCATGTAGCCGCCACATCTCTTCTCGGAGATAAGCTACCATTGCCTGAGCTATCTTATTTCCATTCTATTTGTAAGCATAGTTCAATATTTTTTTATTAATGAAATAAAGTGTTTTTTTGCTACATCTCTATGTTTATGATTATATTTGTAAGTTGTTGCATTCCTATTTAAGTTCGGATTAGTGGTATCAAAGCAGTATGTTCTTTCTCTGTTTTTCTTTGCATGTCCCCAAATAGCTCAAGGTATAAGGAGTTAGAGCTCAATCTGGTTAAACCATTGAAGGATCAACCTCGCAAAATCCGATGACCTCCCATGGCAGAAGAAAAGAAAGACGAGTGGGTAGGAGATCCTTTGAAAATGTTTCTCAAGGAAGCTCTCGAGTGACAGAGGGATGCAGTGATGGATAACTTTGCACATATCCTTTGACGGCTACCCACAGGAGATGCATCTTCATCCAGCAGCCACTCTGGAGGCACCACTCCTTTTAAGGTAGAAGTTAACTTCAATATTACCATATTCAAAGCCCTGATAGATGCAGACGCCCTAGATAAATGGTTAAATCTATTGGAAGGATATTTTTCATTTCATGACTTTTCTAATCAGGAAAATATTACGTTTTCACTTCTCAAAGCCACCCCACACGCCAAGGACTGGTGGGAAACCTCCTGTGAACAAAAGGACGAGAGTGAACCCTCGTTGTTTTCAGCTGCACCCACTTGGAATTATTTCTAAGATGCCATCAAGGAACAGTATTATCCTATCGGGAGCTATGAAGATAAATACATAAAATGGACCACACTAAGGTAGGGAAGGGACCAAGATGTGTCAGAGTTCATAAATATTTTCCATACCCTTCACACAAAGTTGGGTATCAAAGATACTTAGCGGCATTTGGTACTCAAGTACCGCGACTGTCTACACAAGTACATCCAGGACAAGATGGAGTTCCTTGACATTTCCTCACTCGACACGATGTATCGATACACTATAAAGATTGAGCAGAAGTTTAAACAGAAGAAGCAGGACTTTGGATCTGTGAATCCAAAGCAAGGAAAAGGCACCTCCAAACCACAAAACAAGGGACCAATCCAAAGCGAGGCTACCTAGGATAACCCGCCGAAGTCGTAAGCAAAGAACAACACCACGAAGACGAAGAAGGACACAAGAAAATGGTGTTAGTTCCATAAGAGCTCCACTCACAATACAAGTGAGTGTCGGGCCAAGCAGTCACTGGTGGCCGAGTTGAAGGCTTTTGAATCAAATGCAAGTTTCAACTCTGAATCAGAACTCGATAACGGGACTGACAAAGGGACAGATTATTGATGCGGAGCCCGGTGCCACTATGGCCACCACAAAGACCATAAAATTGAGCCTGAAGATCCAGAGGAGGGGGAACGCCTCTTCCTCTTCAATAGAAGTCGTGAAGACTACATCACATCCACAACCATACACCATAGGGTAGCTTCACCAAGGATGAGATCTTCGCGTCAGCCAGCAATGTCGCCTTCCCTACAGCATCAAGCCCTTCACTAATGAGGTACTGTGTGACGTTGCTCCTCTTGAAGTTTCTGATGTATTGTTAGGACAAACATACTTGTGGAAGCGACATGTTGTATATTAGTCTAGACCTCACTTTGTGATTATTACTTTGGATAATAAGTTGTATAGCATACTGGACGTAGCCCCGCATACCACCATCTCTTTGATCACTACAAATCAATGCAGTAAGATCATTTCCCAAATTAGGAAATTCGTTTTCCTTATGATTCACCCCCAAGTCAAGAAGAAGGTTGTGGCCACGGCTTCCAAGCAGGGCTCCTCCGCACAGCAACAGCAAATGGAAAAGGTCATGGAGGAGTACAGGGACATTTTCGCCTCACCCACAAGGGTACCTCTGCACTATCAAGTTAAGCAATCCATCAACCTGACCCCAGGTGTGCCGCTACCTAATGGATCGATCTATCAACGCTCTGTTATGGAGAATGATGAGACCAAGAGGTAGATTCAGGAAATTTTGCAGAAAGGGCACATCGGGCCATGCTCATCACCCTGTGGGAGCCTAATTGTATTGGTACAAAAGAAGGATGTACCAATAGTGAGACACTTTTATACACAGTCTGAAAGTACCCCACTTACAACAAAGAAATGTATTCCATTGTGCAGGCCTATCATCAATGGAAGCATTACATTGTAGGGAAGGAAATGGTCATCCACACAGACCACCGGCCTCTAGAATTCATACAGACACAAGGGAAGTTGCAGAACGATCACCATAAGAAATGGTCTACCTGTCTACAACAGTTCCATTTGAACATTAAGTATAAGAAGGGAAGCACCAATAATGTCGATGATTGCCTCAACCGACCATCGGTCATGGCGCTAATCACTGTGCTCGACTCCTATGGGCATGAGACATCGAGGTGGCCGCATATTTACAAGAGAGATCCAGAATTCGGCAGCGTATACTAGACACTGCTGGAAGAGAAGAAAGTTTCAAATTTTCACCTTCAGGATGCACTGTTATGCCATTTAGGACACATATGTGTTCCTTCGAGTGAGTGTTCCAAGATGATTTGGGAGGCGCACTACAGTCAGGTCATTGGAAATTTTGTAGAGAAAATAGTGGCGGTATTGTAGAAGTATTTATATTAGTTGAAACTTCGTCAGGATGTTGGGAAATATATTGGATCCTGCACCGCCTGTGCCATTGCCAAACAAACCATCAAGAAGCAAGGCAAGTATACTCCTCTACCTACTCCTAGTCAACCTTGGGAATCTGTATCCATGGATTATATGACAAGCCTTCCTTCTACTAAGCATGAAAATGATTGCATTTTTGTGGTCATCGACAGATTCTCTAAGATGGCCATCAGGGCAGCCTACAAGAAGAGTATCACAGCAGAGGCCACTGCTAAGCTCTTCTTTGAGCGAGTGTGGGTACAATTTGGGATCCCACAATCCATTATCTCATATGGGGAGAGAAGATTCCTAAGTTCATTTTGGTCAAGTATTTGGTCAATGCTGGACACAAAACTCACTAAGTGCACAACTTTCCATTCCCAAACTGATGGCCAAATAAAGGTTGTCCACATGATGATTGTACACATTTTGTGCATGTATAACTCGAAGCATCCACGCACATGGGATGAAAGTCTCCCCTATTTCCAACACAGGTACAACAGAGCTCTCCACAACTCAACAAGCCACATCCCCTTTCAGGTAGGGTTGGGATTTCAGTCATTATGCCCCATTGATGTGGTCATACCATTTGCAACCACTCAGGTTGATGCAGCTCATGTGCAGTCTGAATCTGAAAGGGCTAACAACCTCATTGAATGTATTCAACACATATGCCAATAGGTCCATGATATATTGGACAGATCCAATGCTAAGTACAAGTAACGCCATGATCAGTATCGAGTGCCACCCAAGTTCCAGGTGAGCGACAATGTTTGGCTTCATTTGTAGAAAGAGCGCCTTGTTGGACCCCACCACAAGATTCACCCGCTCCGATATGGGCCATACGCCATCACCAAGGCTGTCAGTGACAATTCCTTCGAGCTCAGCATCCCACCATTCCTTAGTTTGCACCCAGTGTTCAATGTAGATCACCTTCGGCCATACTTCTCACCATCATTGGACACATCTGACACTGCAGAACAACTCACACCAATAGAGCTCAACCCAGACTACATGGAACAGGCCACAACTAATTAGATTATGGAAACAAAGATCAAGAACACTTGGCAATAGAGAATATAGCTATATCAAGTTGTAAAAGTAGGCCAACTCCGTCACTAGGGCAAGTGGTTCACCACGGACCAAGTTCAACAGAAATTTCCTCACCTCATGGAAGCTCTACACGCAATGGGGACCATTAATTCCTAAGGAGGGAGGAATTATCTAGGTGTATATTGGTGGCAACCCACCTATTCCACCTAGACCCCCCAGTCAGTTTCATATGTTTCCTTAATTGTAGCACAATTTACTATTTTTGGCAGTTTTG
>APFE031041466.1:60556-90828 GCA_000404065.3 Pinus taeda
TGACACCCCTGGTAAAATGAATAATGTTTTTCAAGTAAAAGACAATAAATTTAAAATAGTAACCATAAATGTATGCTGGCGAATTTTATGGTTAAGATATTATGATTGTTTAACTGATCACGTAGTTAAACTGCTAAGTGATTTCATGGTATAGGGTTGCAAGAGAGTAACTGGAAATGAATATAATTTTCTTTTCATAAAGAAAGAAATATTGATGAATTTAAAATATATATATAATAAAGATTATGACATTTGTCCAAGTAGAGGGAAAACCTAACTACCTCTGGAGACAGTTGAGACTCCTACAAAAGGAGGTTGCTATGTCTGGTGAGGACCAGATAGCAGAAGGAGGAAAAGAAAGAACAATGACTCTGGAAAAGCCAGAAAAGTTGCTACGTCTGGTAAGGACCAGATAGCACTTGTGGGAGATAGAAGTCTCTCTGAAACCGCTACATGTGGTGAGGACCAGATAGCGTAACTTTGTTACAACAGAGGACTTGCAGATAGCATAAATTTTGCAAGATTGCTTGGGGGTGGAAGGTCAAGGAGGACCCTCCTAATGTCAGGTGGAAGACAAGCGCATTAAGAGGTTGGCCCTGGAATTCAGGTATGAACAACTGAGAATTTCTTGATTGAATATGATCAGTGCAGTTAGAAAAAAATACTCATTGTCATGATAACATCCTATGTTATAAAGCTATTACATAAAGGCTAAAGTATAAAAGAAATCTTAACATGCTATATGCCATCGAACTACCAAATATGAAATGAATGCCTGGTAGAATAATTGAAATAGCACAGTAAAGATAGTATAGTAACAACAAATTTGTTATCATTAGATCGTAAACCGAGCAAATAGAAACAAATAATATGAATAACAATATTTCAGACGATATTATAAACGACAGAGCATAATGTAATTAAATAGGACTATATACATGTGTATCTGGCTATTCAAATATAGAACAATTGTAAACCCCCCGATACTACCATCTATGAGATTAAATATAGTAGGACCGTGGCGGCATGAAGTCATTCCTCAAGGAAACTTTATGAGGACGTAACCCTCCCCACTCGAACCGAGCATGGAATCTCACAATGAAGTGCTCGAGGAATGGGGAGGGGCCTCTGTATGGTTCTATGAATCATGACCGGGTAACTATGCCGAACAGCATAGCATGTTAACTAAGAGCGAGCCGAATGACTTGGGTTACAGTCAAAGGTGGCCATTCTCTGTTAATGAAACATAAAACACCATATATATATTCCAGCTAAACAAAAATATGATATTTATTTACACATATAAATTCCAGACATCAGAATGAACGCAAGAGCTAATATATACAAGTGGTAAAACAAGAACCGAGCAAGAACTCGTCGTCTTTATAAATGCCTGTTAGACACATATTCTTCCAAATAATAGATAATACATAAATCCCTGATAAATACAACAAAGGGAATGTTAAAATAATGTTTACACATTGAACTTTAGAAGGGATCATCGTGGTGATAACCCTCAGACCAACAAACTAAATCTTTGAACCAAAATGGGTTGACTTCCAAAGTGAATCAAAAGGAAGGACGGCGCGGCGGAAACTCGGGTTCCCTGCCGTAAAAGAAACCAAGAGGAATGCTTGCGAAATCCACCAAGAATACACTTGGAGCAACCAGATAGTCTCCTTTGAACCTTAATGAAGGCGGAAAGCCTGTTGACACAGCAAGATTCAGACATGCGTGGAACCATAAGGGTTCAGAGGCAAACTCTTATGGAATGATAATGCTCACCTGAGAACCACGGGGTCGTGCATGTTCGTTTTGCATGCGGAAACCCGGAGCAGGAACCCTCATCTACGAACAAGAAAAATGAGAAGGTAAGCAATGAAATGAAAAAGAAAATTAAACAACCTTCATGATAAAACAAAACAGAGATAGCATAATGTAAACCAGACCGAATGATAACCTTGCCTTGAAGTTCGAAAAGGAAACAGAGCTTTACCCTGTGCAAATTTATGCCATGGTAGAGCTTAGCTCTTCGACAAGTTTCCTCCAGAGCCGAGAGCAAACCTCAGTCGAAAATTCTAGAAGTGAAGAGGAACATTCCAATAATATACCCAAACAGTGTTATAAGCCAAGTGGAGGATCGACAACCGTTGATCCGGGTCATTCCAAGCCCACCGTCGGATGACAAGGGTGAATGACCACCAACTTGCAACTTGAATTCGCGTCATGCCTCCGCCATTAAGACTATACCTCGGGCTGGCAAACGGAGTAATGAGGTAGCCAGGCCGCGTGGGCAAAATATGGCTAATTGCGCCTTTGTGCGTCAAGTGGAGGTCGAAATCCGGCAAGCCATGGAGGGCGACCAGAAAGGCTAACCTCCGAAAGGAAATTCCGACGGGAAAATCGGAAAATCTGCATATACAAATCATATCACGAATTATGTAACCACCAATAATAAAACACGTCGTAAATAACAGTACTGTGAAGGATCCCGAAGTCAGATTAGGGATATATATCAGTTTTGGTAAATGTATATATTATCGAAGGTCCGAACTATCCAGAATGACAATAAAAATATCAAACTCATGTAAAGCGTCGTGATAAGACTGCTAAGGTAACAAACATGTAATATATCCAATGCAATAGCTCTATCCATAATGCAAATTAACCATACGTATATTGTGTGTACGAACCCTTTTACATAAAGTCAAACATAAGGAATGCCATATAATTCAAAAGGGTATTTCGTTAATACCGTGATGGTAATATATGTTTGTATAATATTAAAAAAAAAAATTATTGTGGTGTTTATTATTATTAGCTCATGGGAATATTACATGTGGTATCAGAGCCCAGGTTGCAACACTGTGACTTTTGGCTACTACAATAGTAACATTGATAATTTTTTAAGTAAATAAGAGTAAATGAATTATGAATGAACTATCTATCCATGAAATACACTAAATATTTATTCAGGTGATAGCAGAGCATGAGGAGAACAAGCAGCGCACCTCACAGGAATGTGGACAATGTCACTGCTCCTCAAGGGAACCCAGAGATTTGGGTACAACTGGGGGAAGAAGCACGCAATACTAATTTGACTAACTTGGAGACGGTGCAAGAATCGAAAAGAGAAATGGCTCGCTTGCGCGAGGACAATGCCAGGTTAACCATGGAACAGGAAAGGATCCTGAAAAGTCTATCAGATAAACAGAACCAGCACCAACCCCATCCCAGCCCAGAACAAACACGCATATCAGAGGAACAAGGATACCACACTGATCAAGAAGAAAATGAAGGAAGGGCAGAAATTCGTGGAGAGAAGTCTGAGAATGGGTCGGAACATCAGACCTTCCAAAAACAGCGAACAGAATTACAAGGAGAATTTCGGAAGATCAAACCACCTCATTTTGATGGAGAATCTGAAGAAGCCGCAAAAGCCTGGTTAATTAATATGAACAAATATTTTCAGGTTTATGAATATGACCAGCATCTTAAGGCACGATTAGCCATCTTTCAATTGCAGGCCAAAGCAATGTTATGGTGGGAGGAAGTGAAGATGGTGCAGGGAGTAAATGAGCAAGACATCACATGGGAAATTTTTCAAAGATATTTTAAAGAGAAGTATCTGACCGAACGATTTTACGATGAAAAGGCCAGAGAATTCCATGACCTGCGACTTGTACAGCAGACCATGGACGAATTCGTCACAAAATTTACATCTTTGCTTCGTTATGTACCATATGTTCAGGAAGAAAAGGCAAAAGTGAAACAGTTTGTTAGCAGTCCCCCTCAGACAATGCGTGAGAGGATTGATTTTGACAATCTAAAATCCATGGACGAAGCAATAAGGAAAGCCAAAATATGTTTTCAGCAAAATAAACAAAAAGGGGAAGCACTGGGAAGCGTTGGGTGGATAAAAAGAACAGTAGGATAACAATGGGAAACAAAGGAACTCGTGGCAATTTTGGTAAAGGATTTACAAAGGGTTCCAGCGGTAGGAATCAACCCAGAAATTAGCTCAGGTTTAAGCCCTAACGACCCCAAAAACAATGAATCATTGGGAAGAATTGATAATGAGGGAACAACCAGACCGCCAGTATAGTGTTGGGGGTGTGGCGGACCGCATTATATTAAGAATTGCCCTCATTGGAAAAGTAGTGATCAAGTGTCTCAGGTTTATGAAGCCTCAACAATCCGAGACATGGCTCATTCTCTACCAAGAATAAATGCAGCTCTTGAGGACAGGCATGCTAATTATCAGCCAACAATGATAGAGTTCGAAGGTAATATCTTTGATAGAACTGTTTCTGTTTTAGTTGACCCTGGTGCTACTCTGAGTTATGTTAGTCCCAAGATTGTGGAAAACTGTAAATTACAACTTGCTAAATTTAAAAACCCATGGTTAGTCCAGCTAGCCACAGGAGCTAAAAGGCGGGTGCTGGCCAAGGTCAGCAACTGCCCCTTAAAAATCGTTGGTCAAACCGTGACAACAGATTTGAATATACTTCCTCTCGGATCATATGACATACTGATTGGAATGGACTAGTTGGAGAAGAGGTGGTCTGTCATAGATTGCAAAACAAAAACAATATCCTATCAGGATGAATTAGGGAATAAGCAACAAATTCAAGGTATTCTTAAACCTGTGCCAGTTCGGCCAATTACTACTTCACAACTAGCTAAATGCATCAGGAAAAAGTGTCAAATCTACGCAGTTCAAGTGGGACTCATCGGTGCAAAGGATAAAGGGAGTATCATGGATGATATTCGGGTGGTGCATGAATTTGCGGATGTATTTCCTGAGGAAATACTAGGGCTGCCACCTAAAAGGAATTTGGATTTTACAATAGAACTAGTACCAGGTGTAACCCCGGTGTCCCGAGCACCATATCGTATGAGTGTACCAGAATTAACTGAACTAAAGATGCAATTACAGGAGTTATTGGACAAGAAGTATATTCTTCCTAGTGTATCACCGTGGGGAGCCCCTGTATTGTTTGTCAAGAAAAAGGACAGAACTTTCCGTATGTGTATAGATTATCGGTAGCTGAATAAATTAACAGTCAAGAATAAATATCCGCTGCCCCGAATTGACGAACTATTTGATCAAGTGAAATGTGCCACGGTATTCTCAAAAATTGATTTGAGATCTAGGTATCCAAATCAGAATTAAGGAGCAGGATATAGCTAAAACTTAATAATTTTTGGTATTGCCATTTGGGCTAACTAATGCACCTGCAACATTTATGTGTTTGATGAATAGTGTGTTCCATAAATATCTAGACAAGTTTGTATTAATCTTTATTGATGGAATATTAATATATTCCCGAAATATTTAGGAACATGAGGAGCATCTTAGGCTGGTGCTACAAACACTTCGGGAACATCAGCTATACGCTAAGTATAGCAAATGCGATTTTTATAAGGAACAGATCTAGTATTTAGGACACATCATAAGCAAGGAAGGTATTGTGGTAGATCCTAAAAAGATTAGAACCATAATGGAATGGCCATTACCAAAGGACGTGGTGGATATAAGGTCGTTTATGGGATTGGCGGGATATTATAGGCGATTTGTGAAAGGATTTTCACGAGTTGCCTACCCCATTACCTCCTTACAAAAGAAGGGAAGAATTTTTAAATGGACTACAGAATGCCAGCAGAGTTTTGAGTAGCTTAAACATTTGCTCACAACTACCCCAGTATTGAGTATAGCAGACTCGGAAAAGGATTACGTAGTCTGTACTGATGCAAGTAAAGAGGGTGTAGGAGGTGTGTTAATGCAAGAAGGAAAAGTGATCGCATATGAATCCAGGAAGTTGAAAGAACACGAACAAAAGTATTCAACATATGACTTAGAATTAACTGTTGTTGTGCATGCACTAAAGATGTGGTGTCACTATCTCTTGGGAAAGAAATTTTTATTGATGACAGACCATCACAGCTTGACCAGCTACTTTCACCAACCTACTTTAAATGTGAGCCAAGCTTGATGGGTGGATTTCTTGAGTGGATTTGATTTTGAAATTAAGCACCTGAAAGGGAAAGAAAATCGGGTGGCAGATGCGTTAAGCCGGAAAATGCATTGTCTGTATGAAATTGCTACCAGCAAAGGATGGGTTACTCTCCATGAGGAAATCAAACAAGCTGCTGAACAAGATCGGGAATACCAGCAAAAGAAGCAGCAAGTGCAAGATGTGACCAGTCCCTTAAGGCAACAAGGTTATGAGCTAAAAACTACGGGTATATTGTATTACAAGGAAAGAATATACACACCCAATCACGCTAAAATCAAGAAAAAGATCTTGGATGAGCATCATAAGAGTCCCTATGTAGGACACCCAGGGTACCAAAAGCTCATTACTATCGTTCGAAAAGAATGCTACTGGCCAGGAATGAAAAAAGAGGTGATGGACTATCTAGCACGATGTATTGTATGTCAGCAAGTTAAGGCCAAACATCAACACCCTGCAGGACTGTTACAGCGTTTGCCTATACCTGAATGGAAATGGGAAGTTATCACCATGGATTTTATTACTGGGTTACCTAAGTCCAAGAAAGGAAATGACTCCATCATGGTTGTGGTGGATAAACTCAGCAAGTCGGCTCACTTCATTCCAGTACAATCTACATATAGAGCAGCACAAATAGCAAATATTTTTATGCAGAACATCTTTAGGCTCCATGGATTACCCAAAACCATAATATTTTATCATGATGTTAAGTTCACATCAGCCTTCTGGAAAACTTTATTTGAAGGTTTGGGAACCCAATTGAACTTCATTACTGCTTATCATTCACAAACCGACGGACAAACAGAGCGGGTAAACCAAGTAGTGGAGGACATGTTGAGGTCTTATGTGATGCAGCAACCCAATCGATGGGAAGAATATTTACATTTGGTGGAATTCACTTATAACAATGGATATCATGAATCCTTGCAGATGAGTCCATTTGAAGTGCTTTATAGTCAGAAGTGCCATACACCATCAAGTTGGGGTGGGCCTGAGGATAAACTTATGTTGGGACTGGAAATGCTAAAGGAAATGGAGAAAATGGTTAAGAAAGTGCGGGCTAATTTAAAAGTGTCCCAAGACGGGAAAAAGCATTATGCAAATCGGAAAAGAAACTTCAAGGAATTTCAAGTAGGAGAGCATGTATATGTAAGAATTCGAGCAAAATAAAAGCACATTGCAATGGAGTGGTTGCGCTAAATTAGCACCCCGCTTTTGTGGACCCTTCCAGATTCTGGATAGAATTGGGCCAGTGCCTTACCAACTAGCCCTACTCAGCCACATCAGAGTTCACAACGTGTTCCATGTGTCGGTGTTAAAGAAATACATTTATGACCCTAAACACATAATTATTTGGAAATACATCTAGGTAAGACTGTGCCTAGAATAGCACAAAATAAAACTAATGATAAAAATAAGACTGGTCAAATATTGTGTGTTTCAGGTGGAACCCGAAGGAGAGTTTCTGGTCGAACCAGTGAGCATATTAGATCGGATAAGGGTCGTGGTGCGGAAACGAGCCATCATCCAGGTTAAAGTGCAGTGGTAGCACTTCGGACCGCATGAAGCTACCTGGGAATATGAACAGAATATGAAAGAAGCTTACCCTGAACTGTTTTTGGGGATGATGTTGAATTTCAGGAGGGGGAGATGTGACACCCCTGGTAAAATGAATAATGTTTTTCAAGTAAAAGACAGTAAATTTAAAATAGTAACCATAAATGTATGCTGGTGAATTTTATGGTTAGCATATTATGATTGTTTAACTGATCACGTAGTTAAACTGCTAAGTGATTTCATGGTATAGGGTTGCAAGAGAGCAACTGGAAATGAATATAATTTTCTTTTCATAAAGAAAGAAATATTGATGAATTTAAAATATATATATATATATATACAATAAAGATTATGACATCTGGCCAAGTAGAGGGAAAACCTAACTACCTCTGGAGACAGTTGAGACTCCTACAAAAGGAGGTTTCTATGTCTGGTGAGGACCAGATAGCAGAAGGAGGAAAAGAAAGAACAATGACTCTGGAAAAGCCAGAAAAGTTGCTACGTCTGGTAAGGACCAGATAGCACTTGTGGGAGATAAAAGTCCCTCTAAAACCGCTACGTCTGGTGAGGACCAAATAGCGTAACTCTGTTACAACAGAGGACTTGCAGATAGCATAAATTCTGCAAGAGTTCTTAGGGGTGGAAGGTCGAGGAGGACCCTCCTAAGGTCGGGTGGAAGACAAGCGCATTAAGAGGTTGGCCCTGGAATTCAGGTATGAACAACTGAGAATTTCATGATTGAATATTATCAGTATAGTTAGAAAGAAATACTCGCTGTCATGATAACAACATATGTTATAAAGCTATTACATAAAGGCTAAAGTATAAAAGAAATCTTAACAGGCTATATGCCATCGAACTACCAAATATGAAATGAATGCCTGCTAGAATAATTGAAATAGCATAGTAAAGACAGTATAGTAACAACAAATTTGTTATCATTAGATCGTAAGCCGAGAAAATACAAACAAATAATATGAATAAAAATATTTCAGACGATATTATAAATGACAAAGCATAATGTAATTAAACAGGACTATATACATGTGTATCTGGCTATTCAAATATAGAACAATTGTAAACCCCCTGATACTGCCATATATGAGATTAAAGATAGCAGGACCGTGACGGCATGAAGTCATTCCTCAAGGAAACTTTACAAGTACGTAACCCTCCCCACTCAAACCGAGCATGGAATTTCACAGAGAAGTGCTTGAGGAATGGGGCAGGGCCTCTGTATGGTTCTATGAATCATGACCGGGTAACTATGCTGAACAGCATAACATGTTAACAAAGAGCGAGCCGAATGACATGGGTTACAGTCAAAGGTGGCCATTCTCTGTTAATGAAACAAAAAACACCATATATATATTCCAGCTAAACAAAACTACGATATTTATTTACACATATAAATTCCAGACATCAGAATGAACGCAAGAGCTAATATATGCAAGCGGTAAAACAAGAACTGAGAAAGAACTCGTCGGCTTTATAAATTCCTGTTAGACACATATTCTTCCAAATAATAGATAATACATAAATCCCTGATAAATACAGCAAAGGGAATGTTAAGATAATGTTTACCCATTGAACTTTACAAGGGATCACCGTTGTGATAACCCTCGGACCACCAAACTAAATCTCTAAACCAAAATGGCTTGACTTCCAAAGTGAATCAAAAGGAAGGACGATGCGGTAGAAACTCGGGTTCCCTGCCGTAAAAGAAACCAAGAGGAATGCTTGCGAAATCCACCAAGCATACACTCGGAGCAACCGGATAGTCTCCTTTAAACCTTAATGAAGGCGGAAAGCTTGTTGACATAGCAAGATTCAGACATGCGTGGAACCATAAGGGTTCAGAGGAAAAATCTTATGGAATGATAATGCTCACCTGAGAACCAGGGGGTCGTGCATGCTCGTTTTGCATGCAGAAACCCAGAGCAGGAACCCTCATCTGCGAACAAGAAAAATGAGAATGTAAGCGGTGAAATGACAAAGAAAATTAATCAACCTTCATGATAAAACAAAAAAGAGATAGCATAATTTAAACCAGACTGAATAATAACCTTGCCTTGACGTTCAAAAAGGAAACAGAGCTTTACCCTGTGTAAAGTTATGCCATGGCGGAGCTTAGCTCTTCAGCAAGTTTCCTCTAGAGTCGAGAGCAGACCTAGGTCGAAAATTCTGGAAGTGAAGAGAAATATTCCTATAATATACCCAAATAGTGTTATAAGCCAAGTGGAGGATGGACAACCATTGATCCGGGTCATTCCAAGCCCACCGTCGGATGACAAGGGTGAATGACTGCCAACCTGCAACTTGAATTCGCGCCATGCCTCCGCCATTAAGACTATACCTCAGGCTGGGAAGAGGAGGAATGAGGCAGCCAGGCTGTGTGGGTAAAAGTTGGCTAATTACGCCTCTGTGCGCCAAGTGGAGGTCGAAATCCAGCAAGCCGTGGAGGGCGACTGGAAAGGCTAACCTCCGGAAGGCAATTCTGATGGGCGAATTGGAAAATATGCATATACAAATCATATCACGAATTATGTAACCACCAATAATAAAGCACATCATAAATAATAGTACTGTGAAGGATCCCGAAGTCAGATTTGGGATATATATCTGTTTTGGTAAACGTATACATTAGCCAAGGTCCGAACTATCCAGAACGACAATAAAAATATCGAACTCATGTAAATCGTCGTGATAAGACTGCTAAGGTAACAGACATGTAATATATCGAATGCAATAACTCTATCCATAATGTAAATTAACCATACGTATATTGTGTGTACGAACCCTTTTACACAAAGTCAAAGATAAGGAATGTCATATAATTCAAAAGGGTATTTCGTTAATACCATGATGATAATATATGTTTGTATAATATATATATATATTACTGTGTTTTTTATTATTATTAGCTGATGGGAACATTACAGATAATGATTAGTATAATAGTGTTACAAAATAGTAAAACATAAAACATAAAAAGAAACAAACAATAAATTAATAACAATTATTAAATAATAATAATAATGATCAATGTAATAGCGTTACAAAATAGTATAACATAAAACAAACAAACGATATAGTAATAACATGACTTAAATAATGATAATGATTAGTATAATCGTGTCACAAAATAGTAAAACATAATACATAAAACATAAAACGAACAAACAATATTGTAATAACATGAATTAAAATTATTAATATAGTAATAACATGAAATAAGTAATGATAATGATTAATATAATATTGATACAAAATAGTAAAACATAAAACAAATAAACAATATAGTAATAACATGAATTAAATAATTATAATTATTAGTATAATAATCTTACAAAATATTGTTAAAAAATAGTGAAACATAAAACATAAATATTGTTTACAAAATAGTGTTACAATATAGTAAAACATTAAACATAAATGGTGTTACAAAATAGTGTTGCAATATAGTAAAACATAAAACGTAAAACAAACAAACAATATAGTAATAACATCAATTAAAATTATTAATATAATAATAACATGAATTAAATAATGATAATGATTAGTATAATAGTGTTAAAATATAGTAAAAATAAAACAGACAAACAATATAGTAATAACATGAATTAAATAAAGATAATGATTAGTATAGTAGTATTACAGAAAATTAAAACATAAAACATAAAACAAACGAACAAAATAGTAATAACATGAATTAAAATTATTAGTATAGTAATCACATGAATTAAATAATGATAATGATTAGTATAGTAGTGTAACAATAGAGTAAAACATAAAACATAAAAAAACAAACAAAATAGTAATAACATGAATTAAATAATGATAATGAATAGTATAATAGTGTTACAATATAGTAAAACATAAAACAAACAAACAATATAGTAATAACATGAATTAAATAAATATAATGTTTAGTATAGGAGTGTTACAAAATAGTAAAACATAAAACAAACAAACAACATAGTAATAACATGAATTAAATAATTATAATGATAATGATTAGTATAATAGTGTTACAATATAGTAAAACAAAAAACATAAAACAAACAAACAATATAGTAATAATATGAAATAAAATAATTAATATAGTAATAAAATAAATTAAGTAACGATAACGATTAGTATAATAGTGTTACAAAATAGTAAAACATAAAACAAACAAACAATGCAGTAATAACGTGAATTAATAATTATAATGCTTAGTATAATAGTCTTACAAAATAGTGTTACAATACAGTAAAACATAAAACATAAAACAAACAGGCAATATAGTAATAACATGAATTAAAATTATTAATATAGTAATAACATGAATTAAATAATGATAATTATTAGTATAATAGTGTTACATTATAGTAAAACAAAAAACATAAAACAAACAAACAATATAGTAGTAACATGAATTAAAATTATTAATATAGTAATACATAATTATAATATATATAATGATACTATTACTATAAATAATGACATATATAAATAAACATAAATATTGTTACCATATAGTATAAACATAAATAGTGTAAAATAATAAAACATAAATCATAAACAAACAAACTATATAGTAATAACATGAATTAAATAATTATAATAATTAGTATAATAGTGTTACAATATAGTAAAACATAAAACATAAAACAGATAAACATGAATAACATGAATTAATAATGATAATGATTAGTGTAATAGAGTTTCAAAATAGTGTTACAAAATAGAAAAACATAAAACCTAAACCAAACAAACTATTTAGTAATAGCATGAATCAACATTATTAATATAGTAATAACATGAATTAAATAATGATAATGATTAGTATAATAGCGTTACAAAATAGTAACACATAAAACATAAAGCAAACAAACAATATAGTAATAAAATTATTAATACAAGAAGAAGATGAATTAAGATTATTAATATAGTAATAACATGAATTAAATAATTGTAATGATTAGTATAATAGTGTTACAAAATACTAAAACATAAAACATAAATTAAAAAAACAATATAGTAGTAACTTGAAATAAAATTATTAATATAGTAATAACATGAATTAAATAATTATAATAATTAGTATAATAGACTTACAAAATAGTATAAAATAAAACATAACTAGCGTTCCAAAATAGTGCTACAATATAGTAAACATAAAACATAAATAGTGTTACAAAATAGTAAAACGTAAAACATAAAAGAAACAAACAATATATTAATAACATGAATTAAATAATGATATTGATTAGTATAATAGTGTTACAAAATAGTAAAACATAATAGTACAACATAAAAATAAAAAAAACAAACAATACGGTAATCAAATTATTAATATAGTAATCAAGTGAATTAAAATTATTAATATAGTAATAACATGAATTAAATAATTATAAAGATTAGTATAATAGTGCTAAAAAATAGCAAAACATAAAACATAAAACAACAAACTGTATAGTAATAACAGGAGTTAAATAATGATAATGATTAGTATACTAGTGTTACAAAATAGTAAAACATAAAACAAAACAAAGAACATAGTAATAACATGAACTAGGTAATGATAATGATTAGTATAATAGTGATACAAAATAGCAAAAACATAAAACCTAAAACAAACTAACAATATAGTAATAACATGAATTAAATAATGATAATAACTAGTGCAATAGTGTTACAAAATAGTGTTAGAATATAGTAAAAACTAAGAGATAAAACAAACGAACAATATAGTAATAACATGAACTAAATAATTATAATCATTAATATAATAGTGTTACAAAATAGTAAAATATAAAACATAAAACAAACAAACAATATAGTAATAAAATGAATTGAAACTATTAATATAGTAATAACATGAGTAAAATAATGATAATCATTAGTATAATAGTGATACAATATAGTAAAACATAAAAAATAAAAAAAACAAACAATATAGCATTAACATGAATTAAAATTATTAATATAGTAATAACATGAATTAAATAATGATATTCATTAGTATAATAACATGAATTAAATAATGATAATGATTAGTGTAATAGTGTTACAAAATAGTAAAACATAAACCTAAAACAAACAAACATTATAGTAATAGTGTGAATCAAAATTATTAATGTGGTAATAATATGAATTAAAATTATTAATATAGTAATAACATGAATTAAATAATGAAAATAATTAGTATAATAGTATTAGAAAATAGTGTTACAACGTAGTAACACATAAAACATAAAATAAACAAACAATATAGTAATAACATGAATTAAAATTATTGATATAGTAATAACATGAATTAAATAATGATAATGATTAGTATAATAACGTTACAAAATAGTGTTAGAAAATAGTAAAAACATAAAACATAAAACAAACAAACAATATTGTAATAAAATGAATTAAAATTATTAATATAGAAATAACATTAATCAAATAATCATAATGCTTAGTGTAATAGTGTTAATATTAATATAGTAATAACGTAAATTAAATAATGATAAATACTAGTATAATAGTGTTACAAAATAGTGTAACATAACAGTAAAACATAAAACATAAAACAAACAAACAATATAGTAGTAACATGAATTAAAATTATTAACATAGTAATAACATGAATCAAATAATTATAATAGTTAGTATAATAATCTTACAAAATAGTGTTAAGAAATAGTAAAACATAAAACACAAATAGCATTCCAAAATAGTGTTACAATATAGTAAAACATAAGACATAAATAGTGTTACAAAATGGTGTTACAATCTAGTAAAACATAAAGCATAAACCATACAAACAATATAGTAATAACATGAATTAAATAATGATAATGATTAGTATAATAGTGTTACAAAATTGTAAAACATAAAACAAACAAGCAATATAGTAATAAGACGAATTGAAATTATTAATATAGTAATAACATGAATTAAATAATGATAATGGTTAGTAAAATAGTTTTATAAAATAGTGTTACAAAATAATAAAACATAAAACAAACAAACAATATAGTAATAATATGAATTAAAATTATTAATATAGTAACAACATGAGTTAAATAATGATAATGATTAGTATAATAGTTTTACAAAATAGTAAAACTTAAAACATAAAACTAACAAACAATATAGTAATAAAATGAATTAAGATTACAAATATAGTAATAACATGAATTAAATAATGATATTGATTAGTATAATAGTGTTACAAAATAGTAAAACATAAAACAAACAAACAATATAGTAATAACATGAATTAAATAATCATAATGATTTGCATAATAGTGTTACAAAATAATAAAACATAAAACAAACAAGCAATATAGTAATAACATGAATTGAAATTATTAATATAGTAATAAAATAGTGCTACGAGATAGTAAAACATAAAACAAAGAAATAAACAAATAATATAGTAATAACATGAATTAAAATTATTAATATAATAATAACATGAATTAAATAATGATAATGATTAGTATAATAGTGTTACAAAATACTAAAACATAAAAAATAAAACAAACAAACAATATAGTAATAACATGAATTGAAATTATTAATATAGCAATAACATGAATTAAATAATGATAATGTGACACCCTTGGTAAAATGAATAATGTTTTTCAAGTAAAAGACAGTAAATTTAAAATAGTAACCATAAATGTATGCCGGTGAATTTTATGGTTAAGATATTATGATTGTTTAACTGATCACGTAGTTAAACTGCTAAGTGATTTCATGGTATAGGGTTGCAAGAGAGAAACTGGAAATGAATATAATTTTATTTTCATAAAGAAAGAAATATTGATGAATTTAAAAGATATATATAATAAAGATTATGAAATCTATCCAAGTAGAGGGAAAACCTAACTACCTCTGGAGACAGTTGAGACACCTACAAAAGGAGGTTGCTATGTCTGGTGAGGACCAGATAGCAGAAGGAGGAAAAGAAAGAACAATGACTCTGGAAAAGCCAGAAAAGTTGCTACGTCTGGTAAGGACCAGATAGCACTTGTGGGAGATAGAAGTCTCTCTGAAACCGCTACGTGTGGTGAGGACCAGATAGCGTAACTCTGTTACAACAGAGGACTTGCAGATAGCATAAATTTTGCAAGAGTGCCTGGGGGTGGAAGGTCAAGGAGGACCCTCCTAATGTCGGGTGGAAGACAAGCGCATTAAGAGGTTGGCCCTGGAATTCAGGTATAAACAACTGAGAATTTCATGATTGAATATGATCAATGCAGTTAGAAAGAAATACTCGTTGTCATGATAACAACATATGTTATAATGCTATTACATAAAGGCTAAAGTATAAAAGAAATCTTAGCAGGCTATATGCCATCGAACTACCAAATATGAAATGAATGCCTGGTAGAATAATTGAAATAGCACAGTAAAGACAGTATAGTAACAGCAAATTTGTTATCATTAGATCGTAAACCGAGCAAATACAAACAAATAATATGAATAACAATATTTCAGACGATATTATAAACGACAGAGCATAATGTAATTAAACAGGACTATATACATGTGTATCTGGCTATTCAAATATAGAACAATTGTAAACCCCCCGATACTACCATCTATGAGATTAAATATAGCAGGACCGTGATGGCATGAAGTCATTCCTCAAGGAAACTTTATGAGGACGTAACCCTCCCCACTCGAACCGAGCATGGAATCTCACAATGAAGTGCTCGAGGAATGGGGAAGGGCCTCTGTATGGTTCTATGAATCATGACCGGGTAACTATGCCGAACAGCATAACATGTTAACTAAGAGCGAGTCGAATGACTTGGGTTACGGTCAAAGGTGGCCATTCTCTGTTAATAAAACATAAAACACCATATATATATATTCCAGCTAAACAAAAATACGATATTTATTTACACATATAAATTCTAGACATCAGAATGAACGCAAGAGCTAATATATGCAAGTGGTAAAACAAGAACCGAGCAAGAGCTCGTCGTATTTATAAATGCCTGTTAGACACATATTCTTCCAAATAACAGATAATACATAAATCCCTGATAAATACAACAAAGGGAATGTTAAGATAATGTTTACACATTGAACTTTAGAAGGGATCATCGTGGTGATAACCCTCGGACCAATAAACTAAATCTCTGAACCAAAATGGGTTGACTTCCAAAGTGAATCAAAAGGAAGGACGGCGCGGCGGAAACTCGAGTTCCCTGCCGTAAAAGAAAGCAAGAGGAATGCTTGCGAAATCCACCAAGCATACACTCGGAGCAACCAGATAGTCTCCTTTGAACCTTAATGAAGGCGGAAAGCCTGTTGACATAGCAAGATTCAGACATGCGTGGAACCATAAGGGTTCATAGGCAAACTCTTATGGAATGATAATGCTCACCTGAGAACCAGGGGGTCGTGCATGTTTGTTTTGCATGCGGAAACCCGGAGCAAGAACCCTCATCTGCGAACAAGAAAAACGAGAAGGTAAGCAGTGAAATGAAAAAGAAAATTAATCAACCTTCATGATAAAACAAAACAGAGCTAGCATAATGTAAACCAGACCGAATGATAACCTTGCCTTGAAGTTCGAAAAGGAAACAGAGCTTTACCCTGTGCAAATTTATGCCATGGTAGAGCTTAGCTCTTCGACAAGTTTCCTCCAGAGCCAAGAGCAGACCTCGGTCGAAAATTCTAGAAGTGAAGAGAACATTCCAATAATATACCCAAACAGTGTTATAAGCCAAGTGGAGGATCGACAACCGTTGATCCGGGTCATTCCAAGCCCACTGTCGGATGACAAGGGTGAATGACCACCAACTTACAACTTGAATTCGCGCCGTGCCTCTGCCATTAAGACTATACCTCGGGCTGGCAAGCGGAGTAATGAGGCAGCCATGCCGCGTGGGTAAAAGATGGCTAATTGTGCCTCTGTGCGCCAAGTGGAGGTCGAAATCTGGCAAGCCGTGGAGGGTGACCAGAAAGGCTAACCTTCGGAAGGCAATTCCGATGGGTGAATCAGAAAATCCGCATATACAAATCATATCACGAATTATGTAACCGCCAATAATAAAACACATCGTAAATAACAGTACTGTGAAGGATCCCGAAGTCAGATTTGGGATATATATCAGTTTTGGTAAACGTATATATTATCCAAGGTCCGAACTATCCAGAATGACAATAAAAATATCAAACTCATGTAAAGCATCGTGATAAGACTGCTAAGGTAACAGACATGTAATATATCCAATGCAATAGCTCTATCCATAATGCAAATTAACCATACGTATATTGTGTGTACGAACCCTTTTACATAAAGTCAAACATAAGGAATGCCATATAATTCAAAAGGGTATTTCTTTAATACCGTGATGGTAATATATGTTTGTATAATATTAAAAAAAAATTATTGTGGTGTTTATTATTATTAGCTCATGGGAACATTACATGTGGTATCAGAGCCCAGGTTGCAACAGTTTGACTTTTGGCTACTACAATAGTAACATTGATATTTTTTTAAGTAAATAAGAGTAAATGAATTATGAATGAACTATCTATCCATGAAATACACTAAATATTTATTCAGGTGATAGCAGAGCATGAGGAGAACAAGCAGCGCACCTCACAGGAATGTGGACAATGTCACTCCTCCTCAGGGGAACCCAGAGATTTGGGTACAACTGGGGGAAGAAGCACACAATACTAATTTGACTATCTTGGAGACGGTGCAAGAATTGAAAAGCAAAATGGCTCGCTTGCGCGAGGACAATGCCAGGTTAACCATGGAACTGGAAAGGATCCTGAAAAGTCTATCAGATAAACAGAACGAGCACCAACCCCATCCCAGCCCAGAACAAACACGCATATCAGAGGAACAAGGATACCACAACGATCAAGAAGAAAATGAAGGAAGGGCAGAAATTCGTGGAGAGAAGTCTGACAATGGGTCGGAACATCAGACCTTCCAAAAATAGCAAACAAAATTACAAGGAGAATTTTGGAAGATCAAACCACCTCATTTTGATGGAGAATCTGAAGAAGCCGCAAAAGCCTGGTTAATTAATATGAACAAATATTTTCAGGTTTATGAATATGACCAGCATCTTAAGGCACGATTAGCCATCTTTCAATTGCAGGCCAAAGCAATGTTATGGTGGGAGGAAGTGAAGATGGTGCAAGGAGTAAATGAGCAAGACATCACATGGGAGATTTTTCAAAGATATTTTAAAGAGAAGTATCTGAGCGAATGATTTTACGATGAAAAGGCCAGAGAATTCCATGACCTGCGACTTGCACAGCAGACCATGGACGAATTCGTCACAAAATTTACATCTTTGCTTCGTTATGTACTATATGTTCGGGACGAAAAGGCAAAAGTGAAACAGTTTGTTAGCAGTCTCCCTCAGACAATACGTGAGAGGATTGATTTTGACAATCTAAAATCCATGGATGAAGCAATAAGGAAAGCCAAAATATGTTTTCAGCAAAATAAACAAAAAGGGGAAGCACTGGGAAGCGTTGGGTGGATAAAAAGAATAGTAGGATAACAATGGGAAACAAAGGAACTCGTGGCAATTTTGGTAAAGGATTTACAAAGGGTTCCAGCGGTAGGAATCAACCCAGAAATCAGCTCAGGTTTAAGCCCTAACGACCCCAAAAACAATGAATCATTGGGCAGAATTGACAATGAGGGAACAACGAGACCGCCAGTATAGTGTTGGGGGTGTGGCGGACCGCATTATATTAAGAATTGCCCTCATTGGAAAAGTAGTGATCAAGTGTCTCAGGTTTATGAAGTCTCAACAGTCGGAGACGTGGCTCGTTCTCTACCAAGAATAAATGCAGCTCTTGAGGATAGACTGGCTGATTATCAGCCAACAATGATAGAGTTCGAAGGTAATATCTTTGATAGAACTGTTTCTGTTTTAGTTGACCCAGGTGCTACTCTGAGTTATGTTAGTCCCAAGATTGTGGAAAACTGTAAATTGCAACTTGCTAAATTTCAAAACCCATGGTTAGTCCAGCTAGCCACAGGAGCTAAAAGGTAGGTGCTGGCCAAGGTCAGCAACTGCCCCTTAAAAACTGCTGGTCAAACCGTGACCACAGATTTGAATATACTTCCTCTCGGATCATATGACATACTGATCGGAATGGACTAGTTGGAGAAATGGTGGTCTGTCATAGATTACAAAACAAAAACAATATCCTATCAGGATGAATTAGGGAATAAGCGACAAATTCAAGGTATTCTTAAACCTGTGCAAGTTCGGCCAATTACTACTTCACAACTAGCTAAATGCATCAGGAAAAAGTGTCAAATCTATGCAGTTCAAGTGGGACTCATCGGTGCAAAGGATAAAGGGAGTATCATGGATGATATTCGAGTGGTGCGTGAATTTTCGGATGTATTTCCTAAGGAAATACTAGGGCTGCCACCTAAAAGGAATTTGGATTTTACAATAGAACTAGTACCAGGTGCAGCCCCGGTGTCCCGAGCACCATATCGTATGAGTGTACCAGAATTAACTGAACTAAAGATGCAATTACAGGAGTTATTAGACAAGAAGTACATTCTTCCTAGTGTATCAACGTGGGGAGCTCCTGTATTGTTTGTCAAGAAAAAGGATAGAACTTTCCATATGTGTATAGATTATCGGCAGCTGAATAAATTAACAGTCAAGAATAAATATCCGCTGCCCCGAATTGACGAACTATTTGATCAAGTGAAAGGTGCCACGGTATTCTCAAAAATTGATTTCAGATCCGGGTATCCAAATCAGAATTAAGGAGCAGGATATAGCTAAAACTTAATAATTTTTGGTACTACCATTTGGGCTGACTAATGCACCTGCAACATTTATGTGTTTGATGAATAGTGTGTTCCATAAATATCTAGACAAGTTTGTATTAATCTTTATTGATGGAATATTAATATATTCCCGAAATATTTAGGAACATGAGGAGCATCTTAGGCTGGTGCTGCAAACACTTCGGGAACATCAGCTATACGCTAAGTATAGCAAATGCGATTTTTATAAGGAATAGATCTAGTATTTAGGACACATCATAAGCAAGGAAGGTATTGTGGTAGATCCCGAAAAGATCAGAACCATAATGGAATGGCCATTACCAAAGGACGTGGTGGATATAAGGTCGTTTATGGGATTGGCAGGATATTATAGGTGATTTGTGAAAGGATTTTCACGAGTTTCCTACCCCATTACCTCCTTACAAAAGAAGGGAAGAATTTTTAAATGGACTACAGAATGCCAGCAGAGTTTTGAGCAGCTTAAACATTTGCTCACAACTGCCCCAGTATTGAGTATAGCAAACTCGGAAAAGGATTACGTAGTCTATACTGATGCAAGTAAAGAGGGTGTAGGAGGTGTGTTAATGCAAGAAGGAAAAGTGATCGCATACGAATCCAGGAAGTTGAAAGAACACGAACAAAAGTATTCAACATATGATTTAGAATTAACTGTTGTTGTGCATGCACTAAATATGTGGCATCACTATCTCTTGGGAAAGAAATTTTTATTGATGACAGACCATCACAGCTTGACCAGCTACTTTCACCAACCTACTTTAAATGTGAACCAAGCCTGATGGGTGGATTTCTTGAGTGGATTTGATTTTGAAATTAAGCACCTGAAAGGGAAAGAAAATTGGGTGGCAGATGCGTTAAGCCGGAAAATGCATTGTCTGTATGAAATTGCTACCAGCAAAGGATGGGTTACTCTCCATGAGGAAATCAAACAAGCTGCTGAACAAGATCGGCAATACCAGCAAAAGAAGCAGCAAGTGCAAGATGTGACCAGTCCCTTAAGGCAACAAGGTTATGAGCTAAAAACTACGGGTATATTATATTACAAGGAAAGAATATACATACCCAATCATGCTAAAATCAAGAAAAAGATCTTGGATGAGCATCATAAGAGTCCCTATGCAGGACACCCAGGGTACTGAAAGCTCATTACTGTCGTTCGAAAAGAATGCTACTGGCCAGGAATGAAAAAAGAGGTGATGGACTATCTAGCGCGATGTATTGTATGTCAGCAAGTTAAGGCCGAACATCAACACCCTGCAGGACTGTTACAGCGTTTGCCTATACCTAAATGGAAATGGGAAGTTATCACCATGGATTTTATTACTGGGTTACCTAAGTCACAGAAAGGCAATGACTCCATCATGGTTGTGGTGGATAAACTCAGCAAGTCGGCTCACTTCATTCCAGTACAATCTACATATAGAGCAGCACAAATAGCAAATATTTTTATGCAGAACATCTTTAGGCTCCATGGCTTACCCAAAACCATAATATTTGATCATGATGTTAAGTTCACATCAGCCTTCTAGAAAACTTTATTTGAAGGTTTGGGAACCCAATTGAACTTCATTACTGCTTATCATTAACAAACCGACGGACAAACAGAGCGGGTAAACCAAGTAGTGGAGGACATGTTGAGGTCTTATGTGATGCAGCAACCCAATCGATGGGAAGAATATTTCATTTGGTGGAATTCACTTATAACAATGGATATCATGCATCCTTGCAGATGAGTCCATTTGAAGTGCTTTATAGTTGGAAGTGCCATACACCATCCAGTTGGGGTGGGCCTGAGGATAAACTTATGTTGGGACCGGAAATGCTAAAGGAAATGGAGCAAATGGTTAAGAAAGTGCGGGCTAATTTAAAAGTGGCCTAAGACAGGAAAAAGCATTTTGCAAATCGGAAAAGAAACTTCAAGGAATTTCAAGTAGGAGAGCATGTATATGTAAGAATTCAAGCAAAATAAAAGCACATTGCAATGGAGTGGTTGCACTAAATTAGCACCCCGCTTTTGTGGACCCTTCCAGATTCTGGCTAGAATTGGGCCAGTGGCTTACCAACTAGCCCTACTCAGCCACATCAGAGTTCACAACGTGTTCCATGTGTCGGTGTTAAAGAAATACATTTATGACCCTAAACACATAATTAGTTGGAAATACATCCAGGTAAGACTGTGCCTAGAATAGCACAAAATAAAACTAATGATAAGAATAAGACTGGTCAAATATTGTGTGTTTCAGGTGGAACCAGAAGGAGAGTTTCTGGTCGAACCAGTGAGCATATTAGATTGGAGAAGGGTCGTGGTGCGGAAACGAGCCATCATCCAGGTTAAAGTGCAGTGGCAGCACTTCGGACCGCATGAAGCTACCTGGGAAGATGAACAAAATATGAAAGAAGCTTACCCTGAACTATTTTTGGGGATGATGTTGAATTTCAGGAGGGGGAGATGTGACATCCCTGGTAAAATGAATAATGTTTTTCAAGTAAAAGACAGTAAATTTAAAATAGTAACCATAAATGTATGCTGGTGAATTTTATGGTTAGCATATTATGATTTTTTAACTGATCACGTAGTTAAACTGCTAAGTGATTTCATGGTATAGGGTTGCAAGAGAGCAACTGGAAATGAATATAAGTTTCTTTTCATAAAGAAAGAAATATTGATGAATTTAAAATATATATATATATATATACAATAAAGATTATGACATCTGGCCAAGTAGAGGGAAAACCTAACTACCTCTGGAGACAGTTGAGACTCCTACAAAAGGAGGTTGCTATGTCTGGTGAGGACCAGATAGCAGAAGGACGAAAAGAAAGAACAATGACTCTGGAAAAGCCAGAAAAATTGCTACGTCTGGTAAGGACCAGATAGCACTTGTGGGAGATAAAAGTCCCTCTAAAACCGCTACGTCTGGTGAGGACCAAATAGCGTAACTCTGTTAAAACAGAGGACTTGCAGATAGCATAAATTCTGCAAGAGTGCTTAGGGGTGGAAGGTCAAGGAGGACCCTCCTAAGGTCAGGTGGAAGACAAGCACATTAAGAGGTTGGCCCTGGAATTCAGGTATGAACAACTGAGAATTTCATGATTGAATATTATCAGTACAGTTAGAAAGAAATACTCGCTGTCATGATAACAACATATGTTATAAAGCTATTACATAAAGGCTAAAGTATAAAAGAAATCTTAACAGGCTATATGCCATCGAACTACCAAATATGAAATGAATGCCTGCTAGAATAATTGAAATAGCAAAGTAAAGACAGTATAGTAACAACAAATTTGTTATCATTAGATCGCAAGCCGAGAAAATACAAACAAATAATATGAATAAAAATATTTCAGACAATATTATAAATCACAAAGCATAATGTAATTAAACAGGACTATATACATGTGTATCTGGCTATTCAAATATAGAACAATTGTAAACCCCCCGATACTGCCATATATGAGATTAAAGATAGCAGGACCGTGACGGCATGAAGTCATTCCTCAAGGAAACTTTACAAGGACGTAACCCTCCCCACTCAAACCGAGCATGGAATCTCACAGAGAAGTGCTCGACGAATGGGGCAGGGCCTCTGTATGGTTCTATGAATCATGACCGGGTAACTATGCTGAACAGCATAACATGTTAACAAAGAGCGAGCCGAATGACATGGGTTACAGTCAAAGGTGGCCATTCTCTGTTAATGAAACAAAAAACACCATATATATATTCCAGCTAAACAAAACTACGATATTTATTTACACATATAAATTCCAGACATCAGAATGAACGCAAGAGCTAATATATGCAAGCGGTAAAACAAGAACCGAGAAAGAACTCGTCGGCTTTATAAATGCCTGTTAGACACATATTCTTCCAAATAACAGATAATACATAAATCCATGATAAATACAGCAAAGGGAATGTTAAGATAATGTTTACACATTGAAATTTACAAGGGATCACCGTTGTGATAACCCTCGGACCACCAAACTAAATCTCTAAACCAAAATGGCTTGACTTCCAAAGTGAATCAAAAGGAAGGACGACGCGACAGAAACTCAGGTTCCCTGCCGTAAAAGAAACCAAGAGGAATGCTTGCGAAATCCACCAAGCATACACTCAGAGCAACCGGATAGTCTCCTTTAAACCTTAATGAAGGCAGAAAGCTTGTTGACATACCAAGATTCAGACATGCGTGGAACCATAAGGGTTCAGAGGAAAAATCTTATGGAATGATAATGCTCACCTGAGAACCAGGGGGTCGTGCATGCTCCTTTTGCATGCAGAAACCCAGAGCAGGAACCCTCATCTGCGAACAAGAAAAATGAGAAGGTAAGCGATGAAATGACAAAGAAAATTAATCAACCTTCATGATAAAACAAAAAAGAGATAGCATAATGTAAACCAGACTGAATAATAACCTTGCCTTGAAGTTCAAAAAGGAAACAGAGCTTTACCCTGTGTAAAGTTATGCCATGGCGGAGCTTAGCTCTTCAGCAAGTTTCCTCTAGAGTCGAGAGCAGACCTAGGTCGAAAATTCTGGAAGTGAAGAGAAACATTCCTATAATATACCCAAACAGTGTTATAAGCCAAGTGGAGGATCGACAACCATTGATCCGGGTCATTCCAAGCCCACCGTCAGATGACAAGGGTGAATGACTGCCAACCTGCAACTTGAATTCACGCCATGCCTCCGCCATTAAGACTATACCTCAGGCTAGCAAGAGGAGGAATGAGGCAGCCAGGCCGTGTGGGTAAAAGCTCGCTAATTACGCCTCTGTGCACCAAGTGGAGGTCGAAATCCAGCAAGCCATGGAGGGCGACCGGAAAGGCTAACCTCCGGAAGGCAATTCTGATGGGCGAATCGGAAAATCTGCATATACAAATCATATCACGAATTATGTAACCGCCAATAATAAAACACATCATAAATAATAGTACTTTGAAGGATCTCGAAGTCAGATTTGGGATATATATCAGTTTTGGTAAACGTATACATTAGCCAAGGTCCGAACTATCCAGAACGACAATAAAAATATCGAACTCATGTAAATCGTCGTGATAAGACTGCTAAGGTAACAGACATGTAATATATCCAATGCAATAACTCTATCCATAATGCAAATTAACCATACGTATATTGTGTGTACGAACCCTTTTACACAAAGTCAAACATAAGGAATGCCATATAATTCAAAAGGGTATTTCGTTAATACCATGATGATAATATATGTTTGTATAATATATATATATATTACTGTGTTTTTTATTATTATTAGCTGATGGGAACATTACAGATAATGATTAGTATAATAGTGTTACAAAATAGTAAAACATAAAACATAAAAAGAAACAAACAATAAATTAATAACAATTATTAAATAATAATAATAATGATCAATGTAATAGCGTTACAAAATAGTATAACATAAAACAAACAAACGATATAGTAATAACATGACTTAAATAATGATAATGATTAGTATAATCGTGTCACAAAATAGTAAAACATAATACATAAAACATAAAACGAACAAACAATATTGTAATAACATGAATTAAAATTATTAATATAGTAATAACATGAAATAAGTAATGATAATGATTAATATAATATTGATACAAAATAGTAAAACATAAAACAAATAAACAATATAGTAATAACATGAATTAAATAATTATAATTATTAGTATAATAATCTTACAAAATATTGTTAAAAAATAGTGAAACATAAAACATAAATATTGTTTACAAAATAGTGTTACAATATAGTAAAACATTAAACATAAATGGTGTTACAAAATAGTGTTGCAATATAGTAAAACATAAAACGTAAAACAAACAAACAATATAGTAATAACATCAATTAAAATTATTAATATAATAATAACATGAATTAAATAATGATAATGATTAGTATAATAGTGTTAAAATATAGTAAAAATAAAACAGACAAACAATATAGTAATAACATGAATTAAATAAAGATAATGATTAGTATAGTAGTATTACAGAAAATTAAAACATAAAACATAAAACAAACGAACAAAATAGTAATAACATGAATTAAAATTATTAGTATAGTAATCACATGAATTAAATAATGATAATGATTAGTATAGTAGTGTAACAATAGAGTAAAACATAAAACATAAAAAAACAAACAAAATAGTAATAACATGAATTAAATAATGATAATGAATAGTATAATAGTGTTACAATATAGTAAAACATAAAACAAACAAACAATATAGTAATAACATGAATTAAATAAATATAATGTTTAGTATAGGAGTGTTACAAAATAGTAAAACATAAAACAAACAAACAACATAGTAATAACATGAATTAAATAATTATAATGATAATGATTAGTATAATAGTGTTACAATATAGTAAAACAAAAAACATAAAACAAACAAACAATATAGTAATAATATGAAATAAAATAATTAATATAGTAATAAAATAAATTAAGTAACGATAACGATTAGTATAATAGTGTTACAAAATAGTAAAACATAAAACAAACAAACAATGCAGTAATAACGTGAATTAATAATTATAATGCTTAGTATAATAGTCTTACAAAATAGTGTTACAATACAGTAAAACATAAAACATAAAACAAACAGGCAATATAGTAATAACATGAATTAAAATTATTAATATAGTAATAACATGAATTAAATAATGATAATTATTAGTATAATAGTGTTACATTATAGTAAAACAAAAAACATAAAACAAACAAACAATATAGTAGTAACATGAATTAAAATTATTAATATAGTAATACATAATTATAATATATATAATGATACTATTACTATAAATAATGACATATATAAATAAACATAAATATTGTTACCATATAGTATAAACATAAATAGTGTAAAATAATAAAACATAAATCATAAACAAACAAACTATATAGTAATAACATGAATTAAATAATTATAATAATTAGTATAATAGTGTTACAATATAGTAAAACATAAAACATAAAACAGATAAACATGAATAACATGAATTAATAATGATAATGATTAGTGTAATAGAGTTTCAAAATAGTGTTACAAAATAGAAAAACATAAAACCTAAACCAAACAAACTATTTAGTAATAGCATGAATCAACATTATTAATATAGTAATAACATGAATTAAATAATGATAATGATTAGTATAATAGCGTTACAAAATAGTAACACATAAAACATAAAGCAAACAAACAATATAGTAATAAAATTATTAATACAAGAAGAAGATGAATTAAGATTATTAATATAGTAATAACATGAATTAAATAATTGTAATGATTAGTATAATAGTGTTACAAAATACTAAAACATAAAACATAAATTAAAAAAACAATATAGTAGTAACTTGAAATAAAA
This sequence comes from Pinus taeda, assembly GCA_000404065.3. Taxonomy (NCBI): domain Eukaryota; kingdom Viridiplantae; phylum Streptophyta; class Pinopsida; order Pinales; family Pinaceae; genus Pinus; species Pinus taeda. The sequence continues at coordinate 88,345 of APFE031041466.1, forward strand.
TTATTAATATAGTAATAACATGAATTAAATAATTATAATAATTAGTATAATAGACTTACAAAATAGTATAAAATAAAACATAACTAGCGTTCCAAAATAGTGCTACAATATAGTAAACATAAAACATAAATAGTGTTACAAAATAGTAAAACGTAAAACATAAAAGAAACAAACAATATATTAATAACATGAATTAAATAATGATATTGATTAGTATAATAGTGTTACAAAATAGTAAAACATAATAGTACAACATAAAAATAAAAAAAACAAACAATACGGTAATCAAATTATTAATATAGTAATCAAGTGAATTAAAATTATTAATATAGTAATAACATGAATTAAATAATTATAAAGATTAGTATAATAGTGCTAAAAAATAGCAAAACATAAAACATAAAACAACAAACTGTATAGTAATAACAGGAGTTAAATAATGATAATGATTAGTATACTAGTGTTACAAAATAGTAAAACATAAAACAAAACAAAGAACATAGTAATAACATGAACTAGGTAATGATAATGATTAGTATAATAGTGATACAAAATAGCAAAAACATAAAACCTAAAACAAACTAACAATATAGTAATAACATGAATTAAATAATGATAATAACTAGTGCAATAGTGTTACAAAATAGTGTTAGAATATAGTAAAAACTAAGAGATAAAACAAACGAACAATATAGTAATAACATGAACTAAATAATTATAATCATTAATATAATAGTGTTACAAAATAGTAAAATATAAAACATAAAACAAACAAACAATATAGTAATAAAATGAATTGAAATTATTAATAAAGTAATAACATGAGTAAAATAATGATAATCATTAGTATAATAGTGATACAATATAGTAAAACATAAAAAATAAAACAAACAAACAATATAGCATTAACATGAATTAAAATTATTAATACAGTAATAACATGAATTAAATAATGATATTCATTAGTATAATAACATGAATTAAATAATGATAATGATTAGTGTAATAGTGTTACAAAATAGTAAAACATAAACCTAAAACAAACAAACATTATAGTAATAGTGTGAATCAAAATTATTAATGTGGTAATAATATGAATTAAAATTATTAATATAGTAATAACATGAATTAAATAATGAAAATAATTAGTATAATAGTATTAGAAAATAGTGTTACAACGTAGTAACACATAAAACATAAAATAAACAAACAATATAGTAATAACATGAATTAAAATTATTGATATAGTAATAACATGAATTAAATAATGATAATGATTAGTATAATAACGTTACAAAATAGTGTTAGAAAATAGTAAAAACATAAAACATAAAACAAACAAACAATATTGTAATAAAATGAATTAAAATTATTAATATAGAAATAACATTAATCAAATAATCATAATGCTTAGTGTAATAGTGTTAATATTAATATAGTAATAACGTAAATTAAATAATGATAAATACTAGTATAATAGTGTTACAAAATAGTGTAACATAACAGTAAAACATAAAACATAAAACAAACAAACAATATAGTAGTAACATGAATTAAAATTATTAACATAGTAATAACATGAATCAAATAATTATAATAGTTAGTATAATAATCTTACAAAATAGTGTTAAGAAATAGTAAAACATAAAACACAAATAGCATTCCAAAATAGTGTTACAATATAGTAAAACATAAGACATAAATAGTGTTACAAAATGGTGTTACAATCTAGTAAAACATAAAGCATAAACCATACAAACAATATAGTAATAACATGAATTAAATAATGATAATGATTAGTATAATAGTGTTACAAAATTGTAAAACATAAAACAAACAAGCAATATAGTAATAAGACGAATTGAAATTATTAATATAGTAATAACATGAATTAAATAATGATAATGGTTAGTAAAATAGTTTTATAAAATAGTGTTACAAAATAATAAAACATAAAACAAACAAACAATATAGTAATAATATGAATTAAAATTATTAATATAGTAACAACATGAGTTAAATAATGATAATGATTAGTATAATAGTTTTACAAAATAGTAAAACTTAAAACATAAAACTAACAAACAATATAGTAATAAAATGAATTAAGATTACAAATATAGTAATAACATGAATTAAATAATGATATTGATTAGTATAATAGTGTTACAAAATAGTAAAACATAAAACAAACAAACAATATAGTAATAACATGAATTAAATAATCATAATGATTTGCATAATAGTGTTACAAAATAATAAAACATAAAACAAACAAGCAATATAGTAATAACATGAATTGAAATTATTAATATAGTAATAAAATAGTGCTACGAGATAGTAAAACATAAAACAAAGAAATAAACAAATAATATAGTAATAACATGAATTAAAATTATTAATATAATAATAACATGAATTAAAGAATGGTAATGATTAGTCTAATAGTGTTACAAAATAGTAAAACATAAAACAAACAAATAA
>APFE031041469.1:1464-12072 GCA_000404065.3 Pinus taeda
CCCCGGTTCACTACGTAGGTTAGTCGTGGAAAGAATATAACACAACCCAACAATATTTTGTGTATATGAATAAAGTGCACCAATCATGTGTTATACATTAAAACTTATGGTAAAAACCCTTTCTTCCCTTTTCATATTAATTTATTAACCGTATTATTGAATCCCAAAATAAACCCTTTCTCGTATATTTTATTAAAAACCCATATGTTAATATCCCGCCCTGAAGGTTTGAAACATAAACTTTATTAGTGAATAGTTTAATGGATTAATTAAGTCTATCAACGACTAATTAATAACCATGACCCACCGCCGAATAAAAAAGATTAATTAGTCACTCAAGATTAATTAATAAATTTGTCCCGACCAATGAAATCACTCCCGACGTCATTAAACCTTCATAATCCTTCATTAATTCAATCCGCCGTACTAAAAACCCTGCCGGGCCCCTCCATTAAACCTCATATCAAATCATTGCCTTGATCACCGTGCAATTTGACCCCTTTTGATCCAACAGTTGACGCTCATATCAGGCGGCCTCCGTAGGTTGACCTTTACCCACTCGACATGGGTGATTTTACTATTCATCTTGCCGCTACGTGGCACCCGATGAATGGCATCGGGTGGCCTCCCCCCAAAACCACTTTATCCCAAAAGTAGTGTGATATGATCCCGCTTATCGCCTCCCACTAAACGACAAAATGTCACATCCCCCACTTAACGCCAAGTGTCCTTTTCCCAGTGTACCCGACAAAATCATTGAATTTGTGAATAAAACTAAAAAAAAACTCATTGCTTTTTGTTTTATCATGAAAAAGACCGCTCAGACATCCATGCAAGCACCAGAGTACGTGCAAATGTCAACCCATGTCCAACTGCCAACTTACTGAAGCTGCTAAAACTGCAGACCACCTTTCAGTCACGTGCGCTTCTTGCAAACAGTGCACTGTTGCCATTACTTCGTTCAAAATCCGAAACCAGGTATTTACCCAAATTCATCGAGAAACCCTGTTTTATTCCCAAACCTGATTTCAATTGCTTAAAATTACTAAGTAATTCAGTAAGAAGATTGCCCAGAGGCCCCAAATACTTTGAACTAGACTAGTTTTCCCCAATTTCACTGAAAACCCTTCGTCCCCTTCGTTGAATCCACAAGAACCAAGGATGTCTGCCCCAATTGCATTGAATGTCCTGCCCATTTCTACTCCTCACAGGGATTTATACCATCTCCCACTGGCAGATAACGATTTTCAGATTAAAGATACCTCTGTCCAAGAATCCCCTTTGAAACTATACTCTAGGTACAAAGACCAGTACCTGAACCATGCAGACTACATAGGACTTTGGGAATCAGGTTTACCCAAATACCAGTTCCCCAGAGTTCATATCTTCCTAGAGATTATCCATTACTGCCATATGAACTATAGTCCCAGCCAAAGGGCAGTAATGACCCCAGACCAGTGAGTATTGTTTACCATCACTGTTGAGTCCATAAATCAAATGTTGCAGTTACAACCAAGCCAAAACTGACCCCTCTTTCTATTGGAGATTTACTTAATAGATTCCCTACACTCACCTCAATCAAACTTGTTAGGTTTTTCCAGAACTTCATTAGGGAAGAACAATACATTCCAAAGGATCCCCCCCCTTATATGTGGACTATATTCTCTGATCTTGGCCGAGACATCATGGAAATGATATCCAGTGTGTTAGGACAAACCACAAGTGAATTTTTTGATGAAATTATTGTAGAATTTATGTTTATATACTCTCCTAGGCAGCCCCCAGCCATCATGTTTGACTATGCTAAGTTCATTGCTGATAATATGCATGATCAATTCATGAGGATGGATAATGAAAGAGTGTTGAAATATTCCTTAGTTTTATATCATCTTTTCCTGTATTATCAAGCTGACAAATTCCCAATCACACTCAAGAAGCTTGATACCAGAGGCAACCCTAGATCGATAGTCTTCTGGACTTCATTGATCCACCTATATGACTCTCAGTATTCTTATATTGATTTCATAGATCTCTTTGTACACCCAGTGACAACTATGTTATTAGGAAGCCCTCCCCCCAGAATCAGTGCAGATATCAGGAGGGTCCATCAGTTGTCAAAAAAATATAGAGTGGGGATTGGTACTTGTACCAAAATCACACTAAAATCAGAATCTATGGATGTCAGCTGGCTCCCTACAAACTGCCCAGATACCTCCCTATGAGATTGTTTGCACTAGAGTACTACAGACAAATGATCAATTCAGATGAGGTGCATTTTGTGAAGGCCAAGAAGAAAGCTCAACTTAGGATAAAGGATAAGCTTGGCCCCTTCATATGTAACAGTAGGGAAGTAGGAAAGGTAGCAGAGGAAATCCTCCAAAGATTGAGACTGAAGCAAAGTTTTATCTGGAGAGATGACCCTTTAGACTTCATTTGCAATAGGAGGCAAAAGAACAAATTATCTCCTTACATCCACCACATAATTCCTGAAATTGAATAGTATGCTAATCAACTTGAATGGGCGGAAAACACTTTGGTAGACCGAGATAGCACAGAGGTTGTTGTTGGTAATGTATTGATTGATTTAGAAAGAAGACTTGATGAGGATTCATTTGTGCAGGTGCCATGAGAGTCCCAATCTCAAAAGGAATCACAGGGACACAATGGGTAAACAACAGAAGAAGGAACTCAAGAATAGATAGAGGCATCAGAGTAGCCAGAGGCATCAGAGCAGCCAGAGGAATCAAAACAGCCAGAGATTTCAGAAGAACTTGCTCAACCAGAACATATCATGAGCAATCCTCCTATTTTACAGACTCCTCTAAATGAGGAGAGGAATCCTAAAAGAGATAGAGAGGAGGCCACTCCTTCTAGCAGACCTATTGCCCAAACTTATGTTAAGAGGCAAAGGTTGAATCCATTTTTAGAACAAGAGTTTACTGAAGAAACAACAGGAACTATAGGTGTAGAAAGCAGGCATACCACTCCCTCAGGAGGTACACAAGAACCTTCCACCTCACAGGCTCAAATGGTAGAAAGGAAATAGAGCATGGAAGTATCCTCCTTCAGGGCTCCTACTGTCCAGGGTCAACACATCAGTGTGAAATATAAAGAAATAAAGTCCAGGAATGAGAGATTGAAGGCCCAAAGTTATTCACATTACCTAAAGATGGCTACAACTAATCAGACAAGGCTAATGTCATCCTTTGATGTGAAAGAAGGAAAAATGCAGATGACTTTTATGAAGCCAAGTACACAACAACCCAGGTCAATTGTAGATTATTTGAAAACAAACTTTGAAGTATTGGCAAAGGATATCCATCCTATTGACCAAATAGAATTACATAAGCATACTAGGGAAATGGTTTATTCCACCTTGACCAGTAAGGCAATTGTAGCTCACCAACTTCAAAATTCACTGAATAACATATCAGCGCAATTCCAGTTAGAGAAGGCCTCTTCACAGGCCAAAGATACTAGAATAAAGTCCCTAGAGGACTTGGTCATAGAACTGGGCCATGATCCCAAAGATGTGAAAGCTGCAGAAAAGCTTATTAAGAAGAAAAATGATGACATAGCTGCACTGAAAAGGCAGCTCAAAATTCCTCTCTTGCATCATCCTTAGACAACTGAAGTATTGGAAACTCAAAAGGAGGAAGAGCTTATGGACTTAGTCCTTAAACTGAATGAACAATTAAAAGAAACAAAGAAAGAACTGGATAATTTGATACAGTCTAAACAGAGTGAGTTGGCCACCACTCCTCAAATTGTAATTCCTACAGTTTCTACAGTAGTACCCTCCACATTGGCTGCTGTGTTAGCACCAACAGTGCCACCAGCTACTGCTCTGCCAGTTACAGGTACATCAACAAGCACAGGGACATCAACAGAAAAGATAGCTGAATTGGTAAAACCCACGGAGGAGATGACCATCCAGGCTACTGAGCTCAAGAAACTTAGAGAACAAGTGTCAAGTTTAGAAACTGATTGTAAACTTGCACAGATACAACAGAAAGAAGAAGCTCAAAAGAATCAAAGAATGGGAGAGAGAATAAAAGTCCTTGAAAAGGACTTGACACTGCAACAACCACTTGGAGACATGAAGGAATTTATTTGGGCCAACATCATTGACTCCATCAATGATGTTTAGACATCTATTCAAGTTATTTTTTTGAACAGACTGAACTAGTAAAAGTGGCTACAGAAACAATTTGCAAAATAATGGAAGAATTGGGAGATAAGCTTGAAGAAGCCAACCAATTAATAACATTCTTGAACAATAGAAACAAGTATCAGCTTGATGAATTGGAAATATAAGATAGAACATGAACAATTATAGAAATCAAGAAGGTTCTCACCAAGAGAAACCTTATGCTCAATCTTGAGGAAAAATGCTAGAGTATCCAAGCAGACATTGATATATTTATGACAAAGTATGGTATTTTAATAAAAAAAGGACTTCCCAGTCCTATGGTAATACATGACAAGCTGATGACTCAAGATGATTATATTGAAAGACTAAACAAGCTGGCCAGGAGCCAAGCTAGTAATTCAGGGGTAAAATATTTACCCACTAGAAAGGTATTATATGATAATATGGAAAATTTGTTTTTCATAGAACATGAGGTAAATCACTTGCTTACCAGCAGGCCAAATTTTTCTAAGTATACAGAAGCTGACGAGATATACAGAAAAATGATAAGGATGAAATTACCTGACAGTGAATGGTGGACAAAACTGATAGATTTACTATGAAGGTATTGCAGTAAATCTATATGGTAAAAGATGGCTGCCAGGTAAAACAGGTAAGATAGAGTCAAAGAAGAACATGTAAAGAGTATTAGTAGGTAGAAGACATGAAGTGAATCCATCACATAAGTATCAAGCAATAGAAGGAGCCAAATCCGAATTACAACAACCATCACAATCACAATAAAAGGGACAACAAGAAGATAGTTCTCCATCTGTCTCTATCTTCGTGCTCGAAGATATTTTCAGTTTCCTAGAATAATTCTCATATTGTTATGAGATATTTTGTAACAATTTTTGTATAAATACTTCACAAAATGAAGTAATTAGGGTGGATTAAAATACATTTCTGTAGACATTTTATATTGAGCCAAGGAGCTATTATACTCAAGACTGGACTGGTTTTGCTGGATATGAAATAAAGCTAAGGACATTTCACTAGATTCTTGTGCATAGTTGGAACAAATAAGTATTATCTCTTCGTGTTTAAATATTGTTTTCTTTTCATGTTATAAATATTCATATATGTCTCTTATGAAATCTGTAAAGTAAACAAGGAATGATATCTCAGAATTAGCTTAAATGATCTCTGTTTTAACTGTTTACTTTCTATATGTTTTCTACTAAACTATCTTGGTCTAGGAATTCTTAATTGCTCCCTTACTTCTGTAATTTACCCCCCTTTGGTCCATAGTAAAGAATTCTTCATTTCCCTTTGCTACTGATCATCCTTCCTTTCTTCATCTTAATCCCAGTTAAGGATTCTTCATTTCCCTTTGCCCTGGTTAGGACTACCTCATCCATTTGAACCTGCAGATTTTCTTTTGTTGTGCTAGCCTACCGTGTGAAATATTACCTTAGTGATTGATCAGATCTAGTTAAGCCCCTCTTGATTGACTCCATAGCCCAATGGCCTGAAGACTTGCTCTGCCCATTTGTTTTCTTAATTCCACCACCCAATCAAAACAAAACATCATGAGCACTAATAACTAGCCTGAAATCTACCCAAAACAAAGTTAAATTATAAAGAGAGAGCCCTCTCTGGACTTATGTTGGCTAGAATCCGAGTCTAAAAGATTAGGTTTATGGTTACCTCAGACTATTCCTTCTTTGATAACTTCTAGGGAAGACATCTAAGTGATAACAATAGTCATCTTTGACCTTCTTCCTACAAGTATACCATGTCATCTTAAACCAAAACATAACATAATCAACATGCCTCAGTATAGTTCAAGGGATGATATCTCATCTATGAGATCAACCAGATTAGCGCAATACATTTATAAACATAATAATAAAATTAATATAAACATCATCTCAACCATCAACAAGTTACCATGCATGACTATACCAGCAACATACCATGACCTCATGCATGACAACTATAACCATGTCAATGTATGCATAATGACGTATAAACACTGACATGCATAACAAGTGCTTAATTGACATGCACTTACGAAAAATACATCTAACAAAAACACCATCAAATTTGACATGGAGAGACAACTGCAAACATGCCTACATAAAAAGTACATATACCAAAAGCATAACAAACACATATGCAACCGACATGTATGCATGACCAACACATTCTGCCCATCTAGTCCAAGGGGTGAACCATGCTCTAGTACCACTCTGTAACACCCTCCTCCCACATTTACCCAAGCTAATGGTCTACTAGGGTAAACATATGACAAAGAGTTACTTTGATGTGATTCAACTCCCCATGTACAATTAAGTAAGTGGAACCTAGAAAACAAATTAATTTGACCTTTCTCAAGAGTTGTAGAACCTTCATGAGACAACTAACCCTTCCAGGTGCCCAACCCCTGAGACAACTTCTCATTTTGCAGAGCTAGACCCCTATTTGCTCCCATGACAAGCCATGCATGCAAACTAGGACCCTCCATTCGCTCCCACAACAAGCCATGCATGAGACTATGGCCTTTCTCAGGCAGTTCTGAGCCAACAACTCCATATTTTGTGCCTATTTTTTAGCACTAGGTCTCATGCCTTTGCCTAGAACTTCATGAAACTTTTAGAAATGATAAATAACAATGACTTAAAGCTATTAATGCAAACATTGGTACAAGGACTTAACCTGACCCCTACTAGCCGTGACAGGAATTTCGTCAAACATATCACAAACATGTAATCTACAGGTCATACCCACAAATCTGAGCATAGGGGTCTCATACTTATCTGAGAATCGTCAAGAAGAATTGATGCCTTATCAAAATAGTTTCATTATCATATATTAGGTCATATATTAATTCACATTTCATGTACTAATAAAATCACGATGAGAGCCATTACTAAAGTCTATCATAAACCATGCTTATAACCATCATATAACCAATAGAATAACAACAGTAAAACAACAATACAAACCACATATTAACAAGTACAATTACACATGAAATACCAAAGGAAAAGGAGTTTTTATTAATGTATGCATAAGCCAACCAAATCAGGGATTTCCATGAATCACCCAACCATAGATTGGGTCGAACCAAATATTTCTTTCAGCTAATCACCCTTGTGCCATATTCCAAGCATGAATACGGGACTCAAAACAGAACCAATCAAGGCTTCCTTGGGATTTACTGTATATCCACCAAGGGATTCCTAGGCCTGAAACCCTCATCAATACAACCAAGCGTTACCCCAATACCACCAGATCACTAGGACCTAAACAAGAATGGATTCCTCCGAATCTCTCCACCTAAACCATGAGGAATTTGTTAGTCTCCACCTCTAGGCTTTACCATATATCTCGCCATTCATTAGTCAAGGATTCTTGGGACTAACGAGGGCATACACAATCTGAATTTACCATAATCCCACCTTCATCAATTCACAGATTCTTAGGCCTTATGTTTCTCCCCTCAGACCACCCCACTTAGTTTCAAAACCATTCGACAATCTAGCTCAACCAAAACAAGAGAACCCCATCACACCATGGCTATCCATAACTAGCAAGGTAAGGCTGAAAGACATTATCACACTTGGAAAGACCCATGCCAATGATAACAAGAGAACCAAAAACACACATGCATGTATCATGCATGCCAAAAATAGCAATGAAATCATACATGCAACTCAATACTTGCAAGTATTCCCACTGTATCCACTTTAATCCCACTCTTCCTTACTTGATCCTTTCTTCCTATTGCTTTCTTTTCCTTGCTTTTCCTTCTTTTCCCCAATGCTATAATGCTCCAAGAATACTCTAAGTGTATGAGAGAGTAGAGAGAATAGAGAGGGATCTCCAAAACTAAACTGACAAAAGGTTGTGACCTGATCCTCAGAAGCCTTTTTATTATTGAGGCCTCTATCATTTTCCATTATTTTTCCTTCATTTTCCTCATCACATGCAACCTGTGACTCTTCACCTTCCTTTTCTCCTAATTTCCAGTATTTTCATAAATAAAATGTCAATTAATTGCACTTTTCCTTTCCAAAGCATTTTCCATTGCCTTTGCTAATTTCATTAGCCATAACAAACCAAATGAACACCCACACTATGCTGTTTTTCCCAACATTCATCTTGGAGTACACGTCCCCATGACCTTGGTTATTATTTTTCGTTGATTAAATTTATTACATGAAATTTTGACTAGGGCTGTTACAGATAGAAGGGTAAGAGAGAGAGAGAGACAAAGATGGGGGGGGTGGGAGAGAGATAAGGAGAGATGCTGGGAGATAGTGATAGGGTTGGAGGGTAGAGAGAGAGAGATGGGGAGAGAGAGGTAAGTAGGAATGAAAGGGAGAGAGAGGAAGGATGAGAGAGAGGAGGAGAGAGGGAGGGATATAGAGGAGGAGAGATGAAGGGACAAATATATGGAGTTGGAAGGGGAGAGAGGGAAGAAATAAGAAAGACATAGAGAGAGAAAAGTGGAGAGAGAGAGAGAGGGAGTGACAAGGGAGAGATGGAGAGAGAGTATGTATGTTTGGGACTCAGATAGAGAGACAAATAAGGAGAGATGGAGAAACTAGGGGGAGAAAAAGAGCGAGGGAGGGAGATAATGACAGAGTTGGAGAGAGAGAGAGAGAGAGAGAGAGAGAGAGAGAGAGAGAGAGATGGGAGAGAAAGGGAGAGAGAGTAAGGAAGAGAGAGAATGAGAGAGGGAGGGGGAGAAAGAGATGGAGTTGGAGTGGGGGAGAGAGGGTCGAGGCAAAAAGAAAGACATAGAGAGAGAAAGGCAGAGAGAGAGAGTGAGTGATAAGGAATATGGAGAGAGGAGGAGAGAGAAGAGAAGGAGGGAAGAGGGATAGAAGGGGGGAGAGAGGGAGAGAAGGGTAAGAGAGAGAGAGAGAGAGAGAGAGAGAGAGAGAGAGAGAGAGAGGAAGAGATAATTTTGGTGCCTTGCATTGTGCAAATGGATCCTCAATTTAATGTGATAGGATCCTCCATTTTGATAATATCTTGCTTCCTTGCTTCAATACTAATCTCATTTATAGTGTGGATCCCATGCCCTCACTCTCGTACTAAAATTATTAAAAATATCATGCTTGTAATAACATAGTTAATGGCCTTGGTGCTATTCCATCACTCCAGAAAAACATTATTGACCCTATTAGTTCCATGCATTGTGTAAATCCTTTGGTTGATGCAAGTGATAATGTTTTTCCTCACTCCAATATTAATGTCATTTACAGTTTTAGTACCATTCCTTGATTCCAATGATAACATCATCCACAAATTTAGTGCCATGCTTTTGGTGTCCACTCTCACATGTGGACATATTCAACAATTTCACAAGATTTCATACATGTATAACAATTATGACTAAAGAAAAAGATAACTGTGAACTAAAATATGCTTATGAGGCATTCTTAAGGTTAATGTGATAACATCCTTCATTTTTATAAGAAGAGCTTCAGCGTAAATCACATGAAAAAGACCTTTGTCGACACGTTTCGAACCAACTAGTGTGGTTCATCGTCAGGACAAGTTGAAGAATCATATCAGGCATAGCATGTTAAATAGATTGTGCAGAGACTCCAACGGCTACTTAACGGCTAATTAACAACTAATTTGGACTCTAAGGTCAGGTCAAAATTATATTAATAAATTTAATATTATTTTTATTTTAATAATCATAAGATTAATAGTATATTATTCTGAATCTATAATTAGGTACAATTAGTATATGAGAGCATAACTAAAAAAATTTAAGGTTATTAAAATTGTAAAAATAAAATAAAAATGATTTATTTAATAATATCCATTTTTAGTCAAATTAATAAAGGTAATCGGTTATTAGGATAGAAGTAAATATATAATTTTAATGGTAAGTTTCAAGCCTTAAGTTACCCATTTGTTAATTTATTTACTAAATATAAATAAGTTTGTTAAGGTAAACCTAGAGAGTAAATAATCTTGAAGGCAGTATTAAAAGCTAAGTTAATTTGTATTTAATTTATTAATTAATAATAATATAAATATCAAGAAAATCTAAAGGGTAGTTTACTACTTTACCTAGTTTGTTAGGAAAATATGTATATATATATATTATGTTATCAGAATATTGATGTAAAATACCTTTAAGAAAGGAGAGATATCTAGACCTACCATATTTTATTATGGATAATTAAGGAGATGATTAGATTGCTTAAATAAATCAATAAATAAAATTAGTAATAATACTATAATAAAGGTGCAACTATAAGTATAAATGTGAATAAAATCAAGAATAAATAGTAACTACCTGATCATAACTTCTTGGATGCATTAAATAGTCAAATAATGCAAAAAAATACAGCTAAATCAAATCAAATAACTGAAATTATATATATATATATATATATATATGAAAATAACATAAATCTAACAAATAGAAGAATGATAAT
>APFE031041480.1:0-10197 GCA_000404065.3 Pinus taeda
GGGCCAAAACCATGAATAATTTGAACATGAGAAAATTTGAGGTGACAGAGCTTGGCGTGCCGATTCCAACACTCTGAAGATCACTCAAATCGGAGCTCTAGAAATGAAGTTATGAATTTTTGAAGGTCATGAGTGGGGTTTACACCATATGTGTCAAGGTCGGCTTGAGTTAAATAAGCCTCTTGACAAGTTGGACAGCCAAGAATAACGTTAGAAGAAGCCCTCCTTAAGTGTATATATAGGAGGTGGAGTGCAGGAAATTTCCTCATCCATTTGTGCAACACTTACCTCACAAAGAGCTCATTGGAGAGGGAGATACCTTTGTTGAAGGTCGCAGCAAGGAGGACAGGACCAGCAAAGGTTGAAGAGTTGCTTTGAAGCCAATTCAAGAGCATTGAGTTGTTGGAGAGAGGGTTGAAGTGCCTTGTTGGAGGGTCGCAGGAAGAGGGGGTTGTTTGAGGGTTTATTTGAGGTGGGATAGTCCTCAAAATAGGTTGTCGCAGGCCTGTTTGAAGGTGTTGTGGGGTGTCGCTATAATAAAAGGAGGGCGGTTTGTGTTAAGGGCTTGAAGCCCAAAAGTTGTAGCATGGAGGGACAGCCTCTAATTGAAGGACAGTCGCAGTCGTTAGGTGCAAATCTGGGCAGAAGTAAAGGCTAGAAAGAGGACTGTGATGATGCCCTAGGTTGCAATAGTGGAGCAGACCTCAAATGGTGGGCAGAGGTATGTATTTTGGTGAATGTTTGTAGGTGTTGGATCCTAATTTAGGATCATTTTTGGATCAGTCTACATTGCAGGTTGTTGGGAGCCATTTGTTGGAGTTGACTTGGGCATGAACTCCAACTAGGAGCAAATCCCGTTATGGAGTGATGTAGGTGTCCTAGTGTGGACAGAGTTGTTGTAGCCAGTGAAAGCCAAGGAGGTAGGGTTGACATGGCATGTTATAAGCCCTAACCAGTGGGTTGTTTCACAGTGAAGCTTGGAGCCTAGATTTGTGCAATAGCTCCTCTATTGTAGAGCAAAGGGCAGGGTTGGAGAATTTTGTTGGCAACCATGTGTATGGGTCTCCTAGGTGTGGGGATGCCCTAGCTAGGTGCAAATGCTACAGTGTGGACTTGATCACTCGTGGACTACTGGAGGGCAGTGTGAGAGTGGACCAAGTGTGAATGTGGATTGGGAATTTATGGTCTACTAGAGGAAAGCGTGATAACGTCCAAGTTGGAGCCCAGTGAGCAACACCTTGATGGACAAAGGTAGTTGCGAGAGAGGCAGTTGATGAGCTCAAGGGTCTGATCAACCAGGAGCAATTTGTGGAGCCCGAAACTTGTGTGTGGAGAAGGACTTCTAGAGTAGATGATGAGTCGTCCTCTTAGCTCGTGTTCATTGTGGGAGATGGACATCTTGCAGTGATAGGTGGCAGCCCTTCATGCCCTCGTTGGTCTTCATCAGAGCAGCGCAAGAAGACAATTATTTTTGGACAAAAGTCCTCAAAAAACCCAAATTGGGAAAACCGGTGCAGCAGCTGAGGGTTTTTATTATTAAGCAGCAATGAGAAATTCTAAGTACAATAAATATTGTCAAACTAGCAAATTTATCCAAGATAAATACTAGCAAAAATTCTTTGAGGAAAATCACCCTCTCCGAGCAATCCTGGCACAATTTGACCTCTAAAAAGCTAGCCATCCAACCAAATTTGTGCAAGCCCTTCGTCACCCTCGCACAGTCCCTCAAACGCTCTACTCGAATCAACTGTCAATCTAGTTGTCTTGCCTGCTGCTAACTAAGAAACTATCTCTTCAGCACTCTGGAAAATATTCCCAACCCCTGGAACTAAGAACGAGCTCCTCTTCAGCTGGATCGAATTGCCCTCTTGAGGCTCTACGGTACCTCTGCGCAACCCCCTGGAGAAAATCTCAGCCTTCATTTCTGACTCTCCAAAACTGGAAAAATTCCTCTGGACTCACTGTCTTTGCCCCTCTTTGCTTCCCTTCTCTAGCTTGAATTCTTCCGGCAACTATTGCTGCTCTCTGGGGAAATGGAACTACCCAAGGAAATCGATCCCAAGTGTCGCCAATGTGTTCTTCCATTTACCCATCAACTTCTTATAATCTCACTGTGAGACTCCAACAGCCAAGATTAAATCATAATCAATGGCTGAGATTATTTCCTTCTTGATCCATATGACTTTCTAGACAATTCTCACCTTTCTCAATTAACATTGATTAATTAACCAATTTTCCTAAGTTTAAACTTAAGAAATATTTAAATTTGGTTAATAATCTAATTGAGACACTTCTAGATGGAATTTCCAGAAACAAATTCTGAGTTATTGAAAACTCCTGTGTTTTAGCATCTCCACAAAGTCTCGAGACTAGAACACATGTGATGCTACAAAAACTAACATTCATCATAATTTGGGTAAGGTGAATAAGACCTCTGAAAAGGCAAAACCATCAAGAGTTAAGATTTTAGGATTTAGGCCCTTGGGGATCTCATGCACACTAAACTTTCCAACAAACTACATGTCACTCTAGGAGACCATCCATCTGTTAAATATTGCTCTTGACTCGTCACTTTTCACCCACCATAACCTTGAACCACCCCATCAATGGATGCTTGGAACTATAACATCCAAACTGTTCCTGCCACAAATGGAAATTGCTAATTATAGACATGCCCAAAACACATTCTGTTTTCTACCTTGCAAAAAGCATAAAGCAAGAACAACTGAAAATGTTGGTAACATCCATCAGAAAGTTGCCAAATACAGCAAGTCCAAATTTGGACAATGCTAAAAATAGCAACATCTAACATGTGACTGAAATCAGCGTCATTGGACTCACTCTTTTGGAGGGAACCAGAATATGTAAACATCCAAACAATCCCCAGATTTCTGGCTCCTGGGAAAAAAGTAAACTGCTAAAAATAGCAGTTTATCCAAATCTAGAGAAACTAACTCTGAATTAAGCTCTATTCGCTGGAATATCTGGATGCTCATGTATTGAAACTTGCTTAATGGAATCCTGTTGGACCTGAACCTTATAGTTGCACAAGCACAAATAAAGATTAACATACATGTAAAGAGTTAATCAGATTTCAATTATGCCTTAACACAATAATAGCCGGTAGTACAAGTGATTGTCTCTTTCAGTAGAGATATCATTGTTTATGCATCTCATATTGCACATTAGAAATATTATCAACTTTCTCTCTTTCAGTAAACTTCATATTCTGCATGTGCAAAATTTAATCAGTACTACACAATTATGTAAGACAATGTCGACCCACACATAAAATCTAAGGCATATTAATGGTAAATGATATAGAAGCCCAAGCCTTAGTTCAAGCAATCATAAGCCAAAAGTGAGATCTCTCCCCCATGTGGGGGTGATCACAGGTTCACCTCTCTTGATCACCTTGGAGTGAGGTGTTTGGAATTTAGGCACAAACGGTTTACCCTAGTTACCACACATCAATAATGGTGACATCTTTGGGGGTTTCTTGTGATGTGTTATCTGGAAAAAATGATATAAAATAAAGATCATATCCCCTATCAAGAGGACAAACATCAAAGCATGAAGCCACCATTGTTATTAAGGTATTTGAACGATATTTTAGAAAAAATAAAAAAAATTACTACAACTATCTTTTCCTACTTTATAATCCCCACATAGCATCGCATAGCATATCTTCCTAAAGTATACGGTTCAAAATATAACAACTAATCAGAGTTTCTTCACAGACAATTTATGTAATATTTAAGCACCAACTATGATTTTTATGAATAATACTGACAATGCAAGTATTTAAGCCTCACTCAATGAAGGAATATCGATGAATTGTCATGGTTCTCACCTTTAAATCACGAAAACCATTGCCAACACGGATGGAAATCTTATTAGGTGTATAACTCTCATCAAGCTTGTAATCTACATAAATTCCAAGAAGCTGCAACAAATAGATGCCCCAACCCAAATTAATCGAAATCATACAATCAAATTATACACCCCAATGTATGTAAGAGGCAAAAATAATATTAATTTAAAACAAGTATTTGATAAATAAATATTAATAGGACCTGTAGCTTGACCTTCCTTTGAAACTGTATGTTTACCAAATGAGGTTGAGCTCCATCAGACCTACAAAGACGAAAGACAACGAGAAGAAAAATAAAAATCTGAAAAGTAGAAAATATACACAAGACCAAATTTTGATTTGGATCAAAATTTGGTCTTTTCTTCTTTTACCAAACAAGGTTAGCGTTATATCTTTAACAAAATAATTCTGTCAACTTCTCATCATCTATGAAAAAAGTTCTAGGTTTATATTGTCAACTTTTAATACCAGGTCTGATTTATTTTTCCTCAACCATTATTTTATACCCAGAAAAATATTTGCTCAATAAAATTCTGAAAACTGCTAAAAAATAAGTACACTGGTATTTTTAACTTTCAGAAATGGAATTGTAGTGGAAATCAAACAGGAAAATCAACCACAGGGACACCAAATAATTCTGTTCAAACAAATCTTCCTTTACTTTATTCAATCTGGAAAATTAGGGCCATGACCCACAAAGAATACACAGAAAATACAGCACACTTTGAAAATGGATTTCACCCCACTTGAAAATTCAGCCTCTTGAGAAATTCAGCCTCTGAAAATTCGGCCTCCTTGGAAAATGCTTGGCCCTAGCAAATCTTGGCTCCACCTTTACGGCTCCTACACATTGGGAAACTCAGTCTCCCTTCCTTCGTGCAAACCTGGCTGGAAGCTCAACCTCTCTCCATTGTTTGGGCCTGCTCCAAAAATTCGCCATCTCTCTCCACAAACTCAACCTTCACTAATTTCACTCCCGAAAAGCTTATTTTATAATTTCATTGAACTAAATCTCCAACCCTAATCTCCTAAGAGATAAATGAATACGCTTAGATCATAAGCCTCACTTGAAATCAACAGTAGAGGTTAGATCTAAGTCACTTAAATAATTAAATTATTTAACCTTAGAAACTTGGCTTAATAGTCAACATTAATCAATTAAACCTGGTGTTTTTCACTTTAGAATTTTTGGTAGCCCCGTATATTTTCATGTGCCGAAAGAAAAGAGAAGCAAATTGTATGCTGCCGGAAAGAAAGGAACATTTGTGGGCTACAGTGAAACTTCTAAGGCATATAGAATCTATGTGCCTGGTCAAAGAGGAGTGGAGATAAGTCATGATGTCACCTTTGATGAGGATTCTGCCCTTGGGAAGATTAGTAACCTTCCTCTTCCAAGGAAGGACAAAGAAGCAGATTCTGAAAAGCAAGGAGAATTGCAGGATGCACAGATGCTCGATGTTGAAGGACCAATGGATCCCATTGATCCACCCCCTCAGGAGCCCTCCTCCTCGAAAAGGAGACCCTCATGGCTTAGGGAGACTCTTGAAGATGTCGATAAACATGTTGCACCTAGGGGGACATTTTGTGAAAGTAAGAAGCCGAATAGGTACCAAGGGTACTTAACTGCTATGAACACCATTGCTCAATCTGAACCTTGCACATTCGAAAAAGTTGCCAAACACCAGGTTTGGAAGGATGCAATGAACGAAGAGTGTGAGTCAATTATGAAGAATGATGTCTAGGATGTGGTCCCTAGACCCAAGGACAAATCCATTGTCACCTCGAAATGGCTCTCCAAGATCAAGCATGGCGCTGATGGAAGTGTTGAATAGTTCAAGTCCAGATTCGCCGCTCGAGGCTTCTCTCAAAAGGAAGGTGTAGATTATCATGAGATATTTGCACTGGTTGCCCGCTACACCACCATCCATTCGATTATAGCCCTTGCTGCCTCGCAAGGATGGAATCATCAAATGGATGTCAAGACTGCCTTCTTGCATGGTTCACTTAAGGAGGAAGTCTATGTAGAACAACATGAGGGGTTCAAAGTTCAAGATCGTCAATCACATGTATGCAGGTTGAAAAAGGCCCTCTATGGGTTGAAGCAAGCACCTCGGACATGGTATGAGAGGATCAATGGCTATCTAATGAAGTTGGGATTTACAAGAAGTGAAGTTGATCCGAACCTTTATTTTAAGGTTGAGAATGATAGACCTCTCATCTTGGTACTCTATGTGGAAGATCTCTTTCTAACAGGTGCAAACCCTCTTATTCATCAATGTAAGAGGGAGTTGACTTCCGAATTCGAGATGAAGGACCTAGGACTGATGCATTACTTCCTAGGGTTGGAGGTATGGCAAAAGCCAGGCGAAATTTTCCTTTCTCAAGGAAAATATATTGTGAAGATTCTTGAAAGATTTGGGATGTGGACTACAAGTCTGTGACTACTCCAATGGAACTTAACTTCAAGAAGTTGTGCAGAAGTGTTGTTGGGCCCAATTTGGGAAATCCTTCTGAGTATCATCAACTCGTGGGGGCCCTGATGTTCTTGGTGAACTCTCGTCCGGACATACGTTTTGTAGTGAATACATTGAGCTAGTTTATGGTCGAGCCTCATCACATACATTGGATTGCTGTCAAGAATCTCTTGAGATATCTTCGGGGCACAATCACTTATGGACTGAGATACACTGTCAAGAATGTGAGGCTCCATAGTTACTCTAATGCAGACTAGGCTAGCAGTGTGGTGGATCATAAAAGCACATTTTGATGTTACTTCTCTCTAGGTTCTACTTCGATATCATGGATGAGCAGGAAGCAGAAGTCGGTAAGGCTGAATATATTGCTGCTAGTTTGGCCTCCTGTGACGTTGTTTGTTTGAGGAAGCTCTTTAGTGAGTTGTTTGGACATGTGTTGGATACCACCGTGATCTTCTGCGACAATCAGAGTGGGATTCGTCTTTCGGAGAACCCCATGTTTCATGACCACTCCAAGCATATTGATATCAGGTACCACAATAAGGCTCCAACACATTGGGACTGATGATCAGGTCGTCGATATTCTTACGAAGCCCCTGGGAAAGGTCAAGTTCTTGACCTTCGGTGAACGACTTGAAGTTGTCGAGAGACCCTCTTATGAGGGGTCCAGTATGAGATGGATAGTGAGCTCTAGGAGCTCCGAGGGGCTTGGGGTACTTCTTGGAGTGATGAGCGGCCATAGGGTGACTCACCCTCCCCTAGTGGTGTGCTATGTACAGGGTGAATGGTCCACCTTCCCCTGTGATACCCCATGGTGGCATATGCATAAGCTGAGTGGTTCACCCTCCCCTATGGCATATGAGCAAGATGAATGGTTCACCTTCTCCTGTCGGCACATCCTACCCATGTAGCCCTAGACTCGTGGGAAGTACCTCTCATTTGACCAATGAGTAGGGAAATGAGGATAGGGGCCATAGTACTACCAACAGACGCATCATGTACTGCCGAACTCCCTATGCTAGGATGTTGATATTGATCTGGGATCAATGGAAACTGACTTCGGGTCGGTTAAGAGTGGTATGACACACTCTCTATTATTGGAGACTGACTTCAGGTCAGTGGAGAATGGTATGATACATTCTCGATCATTTCTTTCTTCATGGTTCAGTAGAGCAATGACAGGGATGGCACAGATTATCAGAGAGTTTGGCAGGTGATGTTCTCCCTAGTTGAGAGGGAGTTTTAAATTTCGCAACTAGGGCCAAACATCACTTTGGATAACTCTTATGAGGCAACTGATATTTTTCTTGGATTCCTCTTTCCGAGATGTATAGGATTGATCTAAAGATTATCCCATTCTGACATGTACAAATGAAGTTATGAATTTATTTTGATTATGGACAAATTGTCAAGGTCGATCAGCCATCAAATTAGCCTCCTCCAGCCTTCAACATTGCATATATATACAAGGTGCCTCCTCATTTTGGCATCACTCTCATTCATCTTTCTCTCTCTCTCTCTTCTTGATTAGGTAAAGATTTATAGGCTTCTCTCTCTCCACACGTGCGAAGGAAGGTCTGATTTTTTAGCTGCTACATTGACCAAATTTGACCGAAATTTCAGTGAACCAAAATTTCAGGAGGCCAAAATTTCAAGAGACAGAAATTTCAAGAGGCTGACTTTGACCAGCATTGACTTCGGTTTTGTGAGGGAGACTTCTGTTTGGGCAAGCTGCAATTTTGGGCATGAAAACCACGGCTGTTTGACCCTAGCGTTGACTACCCTAGTTTTGGTTGTTGCGTTGACTTCTGTTGACCAAGTTTTACAAGTTATTTTTGGATTGTTTTGGGCTGCATTATCTTGTTGTTGGAGGTCGTGTTGTCCAAGGTTGACCGAGTTGTTTTGGAGGTCTATTTTAACCCTGTTGACTTTCTGGTTAGGGCTATCTGTTTTTGTTGTTTTGACTGATCAGATTGGCAAGTGAATATTGTAAATTATACTCTCTCTGTGTTAAACTTTTGAAGAATTATAAGAAGAATTGATCAAGGGTTTCCCCACATTGGAGTTTGTCCCTGGTTGTTGCCTGTCAAATTATGGTATGTTTTATGCTTAGAGCAGTTTACTTCTTTTCTTCTTATTAGCCACAGATTAGCAATCATATATACATTAAGTAAAGTGCAAATAGAACATTAAACGATCAATAGAAAACAAGCCAAGACAAGAGACACAAGATGTGGCGGCTAGCCAGGGACAAACCCTAATGCGAGGAAACCCTTTGATCAAATTTTCTTTTATCTTGAATAGTTCAGCAGAGAGAAATAGTACAAAATCATAATTCTGTAATTTTATATCAGCAGAAGCAAACCCTAGATCAGCAAAGTCAAACTTGGTCAAAAGAGTTGAAATTGACCTCCAATATGCTTGGTCAATTTCTGGTCAACTAGCCCTCGAACAGCCTGAAGAAACAGCCCCAAAAACACAGTCAAACTGATGCTGACTAAAGTCAACCTGCTGCCCAAAACTAGGGCAATCAACACTAGTCAAACCTATGGACGGATTGCATCGATTTTTGTGCCAAAATTTGTGGCCTGCCTAGGAGAGGCAGCCACACCAAAACCACACCCTTGATGAGTCAGTGCTTGGTCAACGCAGGTGAAAGAGACCTTCAGCAACTTTTGCGTCCTCCTTTCAACGTCCTCCTTGCCCTAATGTGTCCTCCTTCTTCCCACATGTGAGCTGCTCCTTGTATAACCGAAAGCTAAGGAGAGAGAGAGAACAATGAGTGAGATGAGATGATGATAAAATGAATCAACCTCTCTCGTATTTATATGATTCACTGGGCATGTGTGCCACACATTTAACTGCTGGCTGACCTTGACAATTTGTCAAGTAAATACAAATAAATTCATATCTCCATAAATATTTGTTGGAATCAGATGACCTTTAGATCAATCCTACACCTCTCGACAAGAGGAATCTAGGAAAAATATCAGCTGCCATAAATGAGGTGACCCACATGGAGTTTAGCCCTAGTTTCCAACTTTAACACTCCCTCTCAACTAGGGAGAACTCCATTTGCAATCCGTCTGACTGTCGCTACTATCCCAACCATCAAATGCACTGCCCTGTGCTACTTGGCCCTGCTCTGCTTTGCTCGAACTATGAAGAAGAAGAAATGATCGAGGATGTATCATACCATCCTCCACTTACCCGAAGTCAATCTCAGAAAGTGTCATACCACTCTCACTGATCCCAAATCGGTATCATTGATCCCAGATCAATGGAGGTTATCCTAACATAGGGAGTATGGTAGATACAACGATGCGTCCATCGATAGTACTACTATGGTCCCTAACCCCATTTCCCTGCACATTGATCAAATGAGAGGTACTTCCCATGAGTCCCAGACTGCATGGGTAGGATGCCTCTGTTGGCATTATGATACAAGTATTGTCCTTGATGGCAACTCTATAGGTCAACTCAGTTTTGATGAGAGGCTAACAAAAATATTCAGAGGCAATAAGGCAGTGGTACAAAGGATCAGGAAGATGGAACTAAGGTTTATTGATCAAAATAAAGAAGTTGAAGGAAGAAGATGATGTAAGAGCAGTTTAAGAGATACACGCGGGTTCACTTAGTCCAAAGCAGCGTATACACACAGGTACTTGGAACAGAAATAGCGTATAACGTACACACGTACTCCCACATTAGGCAAAGCGCGTACATGTTGAAAACCATGGTTTTGGTCCAAGGTATCTTTGGACCATGATATTGACCCTAGGTATTTAGTCTGAGGTATTCGGTCCGTGGTATTTGATCCAAGGTATTGGTCCTAAGTGGATTCGATCC